>JASGXE010017837.1:0-15432 GCA_030068105.1 Sinentomon sp. SZTP_YWyxl
AAAGGAGATGATTTTCATGATCCAATTTCGCAGCCATGAGTTCAGAGCAGAGAAGATCATAGGTTCTGGCATGAACTTCAGAATAATGACGAAATTTGTACCTAGTATTTTTTACATTGGCGAGATAGGTAGCGAATATGCGGGGGGGTTGTTATAAAAATCGATCTGGATTGGGGCCTTTTGATGCGAGAAGGAACAAACTGACTGATGCCGTGTTGAATAATCGACTCGAAATCACACCAAAGCCTGTCAATAGATGAGCACAGATATTTTTCCCGAAATGAAAGAAATGAGCCCAGCAAGAAGTCAGAAAAACCAGCACTGTTAATTTGTGAGAAGTCACTGATCAAGACAGGAGGCTCTGATTACGGAGTTGAAATTGACCAGGAAAAGTAAGCAGAACTGCCATGTGATCACTTATCCCCGTTTCGACAGAGATTGCATTTAGAATATGGATTGGACGCAACAGAAAAATATCCAAAATGGAGTTTGAAGCTGGCCTAGTAGGAACCTTAACCGTCTGATCAAGGCCGAAATCAAGGCAGAGTTCAATAGCAGCTCGGTTGGCAGAGAGGCCATAACAGCAATTTGGAATAGGGGAGAGTGTCCCAGTTCACACCAGGAAGATTGAATTGTATTGTCTGGGCGAAACAACACAGAGGGACCAATGAAATAATCTGAGATGGAACGATGTGTAGATGTCTTTTGCGACATTGATACCCATTTGAGTCTCATCACACCATTTGACTATGGAATCTAGGTAGGTCATCCTGAAGGGCTTTGGGATCATCTGGAGACCTGATAACTCTGTAGAGGACTACCTATATCATCTGCAAACAACGTGATGTTGGAGATGATATTACCTATCTGCAATGTCATTAATATGAAGGAGAAAGAGGAGAGGGCCAGACACTGAGCCCTGAGGAATGCCACTAGTGAGTGGGTGGGCCTCTGACAGATCGTTGCAAACAAGAACTTGGAACTGCCTGCCAGGAATAAAATTTGAGAACCTCAGGAAAAGATTTTCAGTCATTCTCAGCCTAGATACCTAGCTTTGAGAGAAGAATTAGTATTGAGACTTTGTCATATGCCTTAACCAGGTCAATGAAAATTGCATCAGACTAACTGTACTCTCCGAGAGCAGTGGCGATGTCATGCACAAAACTGGTCAGTTGGGATTCGCAAGAGAACTTGCTGCGGAAACCGCACTGATGCTGAGAGAAGAATTTTTGACCCTCGAGCAACCTAGTCTATATAGTGTATAAACAGCCGGCTGCTATCTTTTCCATGAGTTTAGCTGAAGAGCTGATAAGACTTATTGGTCGGAAGGAGGTAGTCGGAAGATGCTGGCCACCTTCAGCAAGTGGTATCACGATACTCATTTTCCAATCAGTTGGGATTACATTTTGGGCCAATAACCACCGCTTCCAGGGAAATCAAATCAGCACCACGGAGAAAAGCTTGAACTCGGTTGTGGGTGACAGCGGAGGCAGCAGGAATCTTTGGGTTGAGATAACTTTTCAGAGCCAAAGCAAAACAGCTAGGTACTCGACCCAGCATTGGCAGAGGGACCTTGACTGGAAGTTTTGCTATTGTGGAACTTCCAAAACTGCTTTGATGTGATGACATCATTGATTGCAAGTTTCTGAACAAAACGTGCCTCAATGAAATTGATTGTCTTGGTAATCCCTTAAAGCAGCAGCAAAAAGAGGGAACAGATTCTGGTTTGAGGAGCAGGAAGAAAAAAGGTTCAACATCATGAAGTGTTTTTGGCGAAGACTGGCATTGAACCAAGGTGGGAAGGACAGATTTGTAATTTTAATTGGATCCTGCCTAGGAATAAAGCGATCAATGGTCAAAGTGCAAATTTGAATTCAGTCCAGAGCTGGTCAACTATGGGGTCAAGATTACAGAAGTCAAGTTGAGCAAAGTCAGTAATCTATCGACAGCATCCCTGTCACATTCAAAAACAACTGCGATTGCCGACATTGCCGTAATTTACAAACAATTTATCGGAAAGCTACCGAGCGGTCTGAGACGTTAGGTACTAAGTACTAACTTTGGCTTGGAATCGAAGATGGCTTGCTTCCGGGTTCGAATCCTCGCTGGGGAGAAATTTTTTCCGGATAAAAATTTTTGTCTGGACAAAATTTTCGCCCGGACAAACTGGCTCTTCATTTGTGCGGGCTTACCCATTGTGAACAGGGGTGTTCACAAAGACCAGGAATGGGCGCTGGTTTATGAGTGACTGGGAATAGGGAGGGAAAAGGAATAAGACTTGTGGGAGGAACATGCAAAGCAATATCTTGTGAAGTGGAAGGGAAAGGTTTCTGCTGTCTAGGAGCGAGGGTGGTTGGAGATTTTTGTTTTTTTAATCTATTTTTTCCTTTCTTCGAAATTTGTGTTCTTCGTTTTCTTTTAATTTATTTTATTTTTCATGTATTTTTTCATTTGAGATCTGATCCGATCTGGTTGCATTGCCACGGGGTTGATACCTGTTGATGAGGTTTGGGAAAGGGTCGGGGACCCACACCCAAACCTAAGCCGGGAACCTGCCCGGAGACGGCGGCCCATTATGGCGACCCCCCATTGCGCGGTCAGTGCAAAACCTTTTTCACGCAGCTGGGAAGAGGGAGTGTGCGTACTGCTGGCGAACGCTGCTGGCGCTTCCGTGATTCCCTGCGCTAGTTAACCGAGCTTATGCCGGACAGCGCTCTCGCCGCATGACACACAAGGCGAACCATTCCCCCGTTGTGCACTGGAAAGGGAAGTTCTCATCTTTATTTCATTTTATTCACTTTTTTGCATCTCTATTTCTTTCCAGTATTTCTTTGTAATCTTTATTTCTTTTCTTTTTTCTTCTTCTTGAAAGCTGCCTCTTTTGAAGTTGCTTTGCTTCCTTTCTTCATCCTTTTTTTTTCTCTTTCTTTTTTTCTTCTGTTTTAGATTATTGACGAATGTCAAGGTGAGCAGTTGGACGAACTATGGAAGGGATGTCTGACGAACTCAGAAGATGACACTGAATGAATAACGAAGGAGGTGTATTGAGATAACCTACCCCAAAAGATGATTGATCTGACGCTGAGCAAATGATGAAGGATTTGTGGCATCACTGCAGTGTGTGTGTGGACTGATCAGGTGGAATGGACTTGATGGAGGAGGCTGGATCGTTCTCTTGGAATGGACTGATTCGGTAGAAGGGAAGTTGTTCTTTTTGTTTTTTTTTCTCATTTCTGCCGGTTGTTTCTTCTTCTTAAGGTCTGGCGAAAAGAAGCCGAAAACCTTACTTGAGTCTTGACTGGTGCATGTCGGCCGGCACCATCACCATTCTCATTCTTCGGCACGGAAATGTGCGCACGAGATCCTGACACCCCATTCAACAGTTGTCCAGACACCCTCTATTAGACCCGAACAGAAGCGGATAGCGACACAACAGGTAGGTACTCTGCATGGTTTTTTTCCGGAGTCGCGATTGCGTGTCATGGCTGCAAATATCAATATTTTTTCTTGGGGTTAGGTTAGGATAGGTTAGAATAATGTACTTTTACCCTAACTACTGGCAAAACACAATTTATTTCCAGCCAATTGGCCGGAAAACAGAGTTGCGATGGCTGAGGAGGATAGTCGCTATCCGCTTGTGAACCGACCCTCTGTTAGATCTGATTTAACTGCCTAACTCCCCACTTTTAGACCCGGACACCGAACTAAAATGCCCGGACACCTATTTTTGGACCCGAATACCTGGCTGAACAGTGGACAACCAATACTCTAGGAAACTCCCTGGACACCTTTTCGATCCCGACCGACATCCAATGAAAGTGTCCGAACGCCTACTTGTGGATCTGGACACCCACAAAATTGACTCACCCACCGGACGGACACCCACAAAATTACCGGAATACCCTCACCCAATTTTAGACCCAGGCAAAGTGTGTCCAGGTGGAGTTTTTCTCTCTTCAAAGCTTTTCACCACCTAAAGTGTATGTGAATAGCACCTCATATCTAACAATAATTAATTGCCTTCTTTCCCCCCCCCCTTTTTTTTCTTTCTCTGAGGCAAACATACACTGCATCTGTGATATTTCTTCTGGGCTAGGTACTTTGTTATTTCATGCATTTTTCACTTCAATCTTAAACTACACGCTCATTGCTATGACTTCATCAATGTCATTGACACTTTGCAACAAGTTCCTGACGATGGGTATGAAATCGTAAAGTGACTGGGTACCTACCTACCTACCGATGTTTACCTATTTTACTCTTGCTTTTGTCGCTATGTTTTTGCATTGGACTAAAACTTTGTATCCGCAGCGACACACTGTTTACATTTATTTTAACTTCATTTTGCACTTTTCCTCGCCCATTTTTCGGGTTTGGTATGACGTTTCTGCCCAATTTGGGTCTCATTCGCGTCGGCGATGAGGGGTCGCGCCACTTTCTGCTGCTGGCGCTGGGACCCCGCAGTTTTTTTCAAAAAAAAAAAAAGAGTTCGCACTCTTTATAATGGTTTATTAAAGAGGTGATAAATGTCCAATCGTGGGGCGAACTGAAACAAGTCTGGATATTTGACACATTTTTTGTTAATTCGAAGCCGAAGGTGATAATCGATTCGAATATCCCACCATTTTCCCACCTGCTCAAGGGTGGATGTGATGTTTTCCAACTTGGCCATTTCCAATTTTGTTTGCAGAAAAATGCTAGGTACCTACCTTTATAATGTCCCATTTCGTGCCAGATAAGTTGAATTATTTTTTTTACCAAAACAGTAAAAGTGTCGAACAATCAAAGAGTATGAAGTCAAAATTTTAAGCTTGGTAGGTAGGTCTGGTTGACAAAATCATGTTGTTTATTCCTGCCCCACTTCTTCCACAATAAGTTTATTTTTGTGTTACCACTTGGCCATTTTTTGTGGTCTAGTTTTTTTTCTGTCAGTCTTGTGAAGTCTTTTATCTTTTTTAGGAATCTGACAATTTCAAGATATTCTAGATGGCGTAAATTGCTGGCTATTGTTTCTGCTGATTTGATTTGCTGAATTAAATTTGAGTGTTATCTTCTGTCTGACTTATATTAGGCCTCGGAAATGGCTGATAGCTCCGGTGTAACAACAGGCCAGCCACATTTGGCAAAGCAAGATTTATCTAAACTGGTAAGTGTGAGTACCTTCCACTGTGGCCAGCAAAATTGCCCATTTGTTTGGCACCCACTCATGTCATGTGTTAAGATTCTTTGGAATTTTTTTTTTAGACAAATAGGTACAAGCATAGTTGGACTCATCTACTCCAACAGCAAAACCAGAAAAATTCAGTCCAATCTGCACCTATTGTTGCCACAACATTTGGCCTGATGACTAAATGGGCCCCAGTCATCTGTTGTTCTTTTTGCCAACATTGAGTTCTGTCATTTGTAACTAAAATGGTCTTCATCAACTGCCATAAACTTTATTTCCCATGTTCATTAGTGGCTTCTAAAATGTGTACCTACCTGTCCTACATCAGGCGCTGATAAAATATCTGTAAGCCTATCACCCACTTTCTCATATTTAGTCTGGTAACCTGACTAAAGACAAGAAACGAAACAGTAAAAATGTGTCATTTCTGAAACGCTATTTGCAAAAAGCAAAGAGAATGAAGGGCTTGCCCAATTTTGGCACCATGTGAAGGTGAAGCAACAAACCAGTTCTGAGAGTAGGTACCTAATCGAAGAACTGTGCTGTGTAGGTAACGAACCAACGCAGAAACTGGCTGACTCTAGGAAGTGAAATACCAAATTAGAGGCCAATTTTGATGAAGAGTGCCAAATGAATTGGTGTGAAAACACAAGCCTCGCAAAAAATTAGAAGGTTGACAAGACTTGAGAGAGTGGTTGACGAGAGAAACTGAACCCTTTTCATTAGGTTACTTTTGAAACATTTGTGATCAATCTTTGCGACTGCACACGTGGTTTCAATTATTTGTGGTGCTGCATTTGACAATGGAATTGTTTCACGAATCAACTACTGGTATTGTGACAACCGACCTGTCCGTTATCATTTTGAGACACCTCTTATTTTGAGAATAAACAAATAGAAAAAAAAACATAGACCCACCAAGTTGCTTCACTTCCATCCCTTGAATCCCTTCCTTTGTCAAGTTGCTTCAGTTCTGTTATTCTTTTGTTGATTCTTTTTTTCCAGGATGTGTCAAAGCTAAATCCATTATCACCAGAGGTAATAAGTAGACAAGCAACAATAAACATTGGTAAGAAAATCGAAAGTCCCTGGTTTATGGAATTCACTTTTGCACTTCACACAATGTCGATAGATTTGTGCATGGATCTGCCTCCTAATCAATTTGTTGAAAATGCTAAATTAATTGAATTTGTGATGTAAATGAATTTGTGATGAAATTAAAAATTTATTATTGGGCTGCATCCTGAAAAAAATAATTAAGTCCAAAATAGAAATACCTACCTACCTTGTGATGTAGGTTATGTTAACCCATCCATCTCACTATGCGAGGCAGTTATCTCATTCTCACAAAACTGACACTTTTATCGATAGGCCTGTGAGATCTTGTCATGTACCTATCAATAAAAAAAAGGCAAGGCAGGCTAACGCATCACCAAATTTTTGGGTTTCTGTCTTGTGGGCAGCAGATAGAACGAGTGGGTAAGGTTGGATATCAACTTCAGGCATCTGAATTTTCACCTGAGGTGTTCAATTTAGTTTGGTAGGTACCTAATTTGAAAATGGCAATATTTTCTCATTTTTAGCCAGCCGAAGTGGTTTTTTAGGTGAAAATGTGGTCTAAATTGTGATTTTAAGTGGAAAAAGAGTTGAAAATTTAGGTAGGTAGTGCTTTGGTATTTTCATGATCACATATTTTTTCCAGACACTTAACAAAATGTGACATATGATGCAAATTGTGCAGTAGATAAGTGTGGTTTCAACGTTTTGGTTGGTATTGCACCTTCCTCTGTGGAATCTTGGCTCTGCTGACATGTGCTTTGTCTTGTGATGCTCTTGAGAAGCAGCAGTTCACTCAGTGCTTCAATTTGTCCTGTTAGAACAGCAGCAGAACATTTTAGAAGGTAGGTACCTACCAACTTGTAAAAGTGGCCATAAGAAAACAGCTGAAATGCTGCTGTCAATCTAGGAAAATGTTTTTCGCATGAAAAATTGATTGATGACAGGCCTCATTGATCTCTACAGCTTGGTGGATTTTGACTTCGGTCACAAGAGCGTGGATGAAGCGATGAACAAGAATGTTGTACTGTATTATTTTGAAAGGAGTTTGGGCATGTTTTTCGACTGGTGCAATTCAGCAGCTCCAGACATCTGGAAGCTGTGCGTCCAGTCCACAGACGGACAGGTGGCAGCGCAGTGCGCCCGTTTTCACCATAGGTATTGCATCTGTCTTTTGCTGGCAAAATGGAATGAAACATACCATTCTGTTTCAGGATGGCATCACTTGTAATTTATTTTGATGAATTTATTTGAATGAAAACTGCGATATGGGTATTTTTAGCAGCGAATGCATGCTTCGTTCAAAATCCTATTTCACAGTTATTTTATCATTTTTTTTCAGGGACCATTGGGCATGTAGCACATGGAAAATCAACAGTTGTGAAAGCAATATCTGGAGTGCAAACTGTCAGGTTTAAAAATGAACTGGAAAGAAATATCACAATTAAATTAGGTGAGTTCAATTGATATGAGTATTGCCACTTTAACTTTTCTCTCACTTGATTTGTTTGTTTTTCTTTCACTGTAACTCACATCAATGTGGCATCAATTTTTCTCCCCTTTTTGTGATTTCAGTGTAAAACACCCTGGTTTAATGACAAGACTTACAAAAATGCTTTTAACACAGAAAGGGGACACGATTGATGCATTTTGCAGCTCATTTTAGTTGGAGAAAATGAAGAGTTTTCAATTTCCAAACTGGCAACAAGGTTAATTGCTTGTACTTTGCAACCAGGCCAATTTTTAAAATCTTTTCCATCGTTGCAACTGTGCTTACTAAGCCCATTGTATTTCTCACCAACACCACAGTGTTCCGTGGACAAATCAAAGTTGAAAAATAATGTCTGTTTTTGTTTTGTCAGCCTTCTTCCAGAAGGGCTGTCTGGGTGCCGTGAAGAGATTGGTAGGTAGGTACCTACGAAATTCCATTCAAAAGTTCGTGCAAGAATTTATTGTGATGGAAGTACCTACTGGTTTGATTTCTGTTCATTATTCTTTCTATAAGGTTATGCAAATGCAAAAATCTACAAGTGCAGCAATGAGAAGTGTCCACGACCAGCTTCATATATCTCCGGTAGTTCATCAAAGGATGATTCCTTTCCATGCTTAAGGCCAAACTGCAGTGGAAGGTTCCGTTTAGTCCGACATGTCTCTTTTGTTGACTGCCCTGGACATGATATCTTGATGGCTACCATGCTTAACGGTGCAGCCATTATGGATGCAGCCCTTCTCCTGATAGGTTAGCATCATTGTGCCAGATTTATTTTTTGTTTTTGTTTTCATGCCAAAGTCCAAAAACATAACTGACTTCTGTTGTTGTTGGCATAGCCAACCTATCCACCGGAAAGGAGTTTAGGCCTACCTCCTGTTTTTGTTTAAAAAGTCCTGGCCCTTGAAATAAAATGCAGTGCAATTAGCTTGTTATTTTGAACCAAATTTCTGTCTCGAGGCTTGGCCTGCGGTTCATCTTTTTTGCATTCCAAACAGCAAAAGAACTCATGGCTGGGATTTACCCATGCCATAATCCCAACAAACCTGGGCACTCTGCTCACAGATACAGAAACTGTGGTGTCGGTATAAAATGAATAGGAAATAAATAAAAATCAGGGATTACCCACACAAATTGCCAACAACTGCGGCAATATAGGCCCTCACTTGTGGTGAGATTGCGTTAAACACTGAAAATTACTCAGATTTAATGTTTCCTCTGGTTGCATTTTCTGCTCTTGTGAGATTGCAGATTCCTTTGTGGGCATGCTCAGAATTTTTCACGGTTTTTTCTCAATGTGAGGCAGGATCTGGGTGTGCTGTGTGCCAATGCTTGGAAATTTCACTTTCAAGGTTAATTTCAGTCTTTCTGAAAGAGATGATATTTGACCAAACTCCATACCTCTGAAGTAGGTACCTACCTATCCCCAGGTATTTAGCACATTTTACACACATGGCCATTGCAAAAAGATTGTATGTTCGGTGACTGATCAGTTTTGTTTATGATTTCATTCTGTAGGCCGAATATTGTTAGGTACTGATTTTATTTTTACACTTCAATTTTCAAGCGGGAAACGAGTCCTGTCCACAGCCTCAAACTTCCGAACATCTGGCTGCCATTGAGATCATGAAACTGAAGCATATCATAATAATTCAAAACAAAATTGATTTGGTCAAGGAGAGCCAGGCCAATGAACAACACGATCAGATACTGAAGTTTGTGGAAGGGACTGTAGCCGAAGGAGCTCCTATCATACCAATATCAGCACAATTGAAATACAACATTGAAGTGCTGTGCGAGTACGTTTGCAAGAAGATTCCAATTCCTCTCAGGGACTTTTCGTCAGAACCACGTCTGATCATCATTCGATCCTTTGATGTCAATAAACCTGGCTGCGAAGTGGAGGATCTCAAAGGTGGCGTTGCTGGAGGCTCAATCCTCAAGGGAGTCCTCAAGGTTAGCAAACTTGTGACATCTGTACAGACAGCAGACAAACTTTGCTGAACAGTGCGATTTTCCTTCCTTTGAACGATGCGATTTTGGCATTCTCGTCGTCGGTGACACACAACCTTTTTTGGCTAACTTAACCTGACCCAACCTGAGGGTTAGGTGAGGTCAGGGCAGGTTAAGTTGGTGATTGATTAGGTAAGGTTTGGTTAGGTCAGGTTTAGTAAGCTTAAAAAAGGCTGTGTGTCACCGACGACGAGAATGTCGAGATTTTTCTGTCTCGATGAATTTCAAAACGGAACCTCGTCCTGTGCTGTGACCTTGGTTTCATAGTTCATGTCACTTGTTGGCAGCTGAAATCGTTTTGCATTGCACCCAATGTTGCTTGAAGATGGTTTTGCAATCCATCAGATTGGTTGCAATCCTTGCACATTCGATCAAAATGTGTGATGTCAGGATATTTTATTTACACATTTTGATGATGGAACATCAGTAACACCACAAATTCGCAGATTTTTTATTTCAAATTTTATGCAGTTGGTGTCGCGCACTGTGAAGAAGTGAAAGACAAAAACAAAAGTAAATTTTGCAGTTTTGAAAATTTGAAAGAGGGTTTTGATTTTGCGGGCTTAATCAAAATGGTTTTGATTAATTGGGCCTTTGTTTGAGAAATGGTGGTATAGCAGTTTTTACATGTGGGGCAATTACCTATTTTATGCCTCTTTTCCCGGCCACATTTTCAAATAGATGTGAGCCATTTTTGTCCAAATGAGCTACAGTCTTCATTAGAATTCTGTTGAACGTTTGTGCAACTAGGCTGCTGCAATCAACAACTGCAGATTACCATGCACTCTTCTGAGATCCTCCGGTTGTCATCCATGCCCATGCCGGACCCAGGAGTGGCATTTGACTACAGATTCTCTGTCGTGGAATTTTCCTGGAAAGAAATCTTATGTCGAATCTGCATTTGCTTTGAAGACTTATAGGGTTGAAAAGGGTACGCTACAATTTTTCTCAGATCTGATGGGACCTGAATTAATTTGTAGCTAGTTAATTTTTACACCAACTTAAATACGAGCTTTCATGATTGTTTTCGGACGGAAAATCAGTTTTAGGTACCCAAAATTTTCATCTGCATTTTGGCCAAGGATTAGTCCAATGGCATGAAACAAAAATGCTCAAATAAAAATAACTGATTGCTTTTGGCCCTAAACTGGCTTTTTCGCTTTCCACAGTTATTTAACTGCCATACAAGCTTCTGGTTCGTCAACTGCTTCTGAGCTAGCTCACTTTTTCATGTTTCTTACACAGGTTGGGCAGGAAATTGAAGTTCGTCCTGGTTTGGTGTCCAAGGATCAAGAAGGCAGGCTAACTTGTCGACCTATCTTTTCACAAGTTGTCTCTTTGTGTGCTGAGCAAAACGAGCTTCAGTTTGCTGTTCCTGGAGGCCTTATTGGTTAGTAATAACAGAACAGAATAGATACTTAGCAAATAAAACACCTCCGTAGCAAACTTTTCCAGTTTAAATTTCCCCAATAGGTAGGCAGCTATTTCCCCAATATTTATTTATTTTAAGTAACTAATATAAATTTATTTATGAAATTCATGATTTCTTTTCAAGAAGCATTCGGTACCTGTGGGCGAATTCTGTGGTTATGGTGAAATGTGATGCCACATTTGATGGGTGCAACCTCCAATGGCTCCTCTTGTGGGCAAACATGCGAGTATGTATGTCATCCATCGATATGAATGCAGCTTATTCAGGGGATTTACCCACGGAGATTGTGGTGGGCACTTCATGGACCACCCAGATTTTCCCTCAGTTTCGTGGGAAAAGCTTGCCAATGGGCCTTTTGCTTGTCAGAAAGAAGTCAGGAATTTTTTTTGTTTGCCAAAGCAGTCATATGATTTTTCAACTGCGACTGGTGTCTCTTGAAAAGGCCATACTGCTTTCCTTCGCATGACACACCCATTTGGGGTTTTATGCATCGCTACCATTCTCTGTATTTCCCTATTTGCAGGCACAAAAATGATGTGCTGACCACTACAACGACAAGCGAATTTTGTTGTGGTTTTACCGTGGAAAAAATAATCACTCAGCACTTCGTTGGCCAGTGGCATTTTTTTTCAAAATTGTAAATGAACCATGTGCATTTTCGGAATGAGAGTTCAGAATTATGCAAGGTGTTGAATGTCTGTCTCCTCCGTGGAAGATGGTTCCGGCAGAGATCTTTGATCAAATTATTTTCTGTACCGTTGCCATTTTCATTTGGTTCAATCAAACCTTTTCTTCTTTGGAGTTTCCTACCATAGAATGTTCACAGCACTGTTATTAAAAAGGAACAAAATAAGAAATTCAACTTCGAAAGATCAATTCGGTATTAAAACGAATGAAGACATAAATCATACAACTACATTAGGAGGTGGCGAAATTGCTCCGCCAGATGTCCATCACCCCCTCTAGAAGAACTATCTGGCCACCTTTGCAGTTGCCCACACGAACGCCAATTCCTGTGTGTGTAAAAAGAGCTCGATTC
The DNA here is from genome assembly GCA_030068105.1 of Sinentomon sp. SZTP_YWyxl. NCBI lineage: Eukaryota > Metazoa > Arthropoda > Protura > Sinentomata > Sinentomidae > Sinentomon > Sinentomon sp. SZTP_YWyxl. Next base: position 12,197 of record JASGXE010017837.1, read on the forward strand.
AGATGGTCCTGATGACAGTGAATGAGAACTTGCTATCTTTTTGCAACCCCAAGGATAAAGCTGGTCGTTGCTGTCTTTGTGAGAGTAAAAATGAACGCATGTTGAGTAACTAACTTTGCCAATGATTCCCCACTTTTTCACATTGTCCGAGCGGCGAGAACCTAAACGAGGCAAATGAGACAACTTAGCCTTCATTCATTTCCTGTTGTTATGGGAGTTCCACAAATAGAGCTTCAGAAGAAAAGGTGGCCTAAAAGGCTCCATGTGTCACTTGGAGAATCTATTTTTGTCACAATGCCCTAGTTTTTGGTGGACTCTGTCCCCCTGACCATCTGCGAGGGGCTCTGCCTTTTGGAAACCCACTGTGTTTATTTTCTTAGCATTGAATGTGTATGTTTGCTCTTTGCAAGGTGTCGGCACAAAGATCGATCCAACGTTGTGTCGGGCCGATCGTATGGTTGGACAAGTTCTTGGATCAGTCGGTGCACTTCCTGAGATATTCACAGAATTGGAAATTCTATATTACCTCCTCAGAAGATTGCTCGGCGTTCGGACTGAGGGAGACAAGAAAGGTGCCAAGGTAAGTCTGACCGACAACATTCATATAAAGTTTCAGCAAAATTGAAAATTGTGTATTTTTTGGAAAAATGGTCGATTTCATTCACATGGAATCCACCACTTCCTTCACTAATCAGAGCATTTGGTTGGTAATGAGGACTCATTTTTTTGTCATCTGAGCGTCCAGCTTTGCCTTTACTTAGTTGATTGCAAGGTCTTTTTGATGTTTGCATCTCATGTTTGACTGTAAGGGCTCTTTGTTGACACATACCTACCTGCTTTGTTTTTCATTTTGAGCGATCCGATGCATGCCTCGTCTTACAAACTGATGGGGATGCAGGAAGATTACCTTGATTTGGCAGTTTGTGGTGCAACATTTGCAATGTGTGCTGAAATATGGAGGCAATCGTGTTCAGATCTGCTCGGTCATTGGGTGTGGACGACTGAGAAAACTGCGGACTGCCACTGGCTGCGCGACGCTGCTGCTTTTCCCAATAGCCTGCATTCTGGAACTTTGAGACATTGATAAATGCGCTCGCAATCGAGATGGAATACATCAGAGTAAAGCTTCGATCAACAAGTTCTTCACTAGCACCTTTATCATAGCAGGCCGTTGTCTGGCCAGACATGCGCCGTATTCCCCATTGCAACTCACCCCAGGTTTTACTCATTTGTCAATTCAACAGACGGATGCATCTTTCGCAACATTGGAAAATGAATAAGCCTTTTGCATAGAAATTAAATTTTCTCAAGACAGATCTATCCATTTAATTGAGTAATGAGTTGAACCTGGGGGTGAGTTGCAATGGGGAATACGGCCAACAGTGTAATTTTGCCGATTCGTAAATTCTGTAGTTTTCTGGTACCTATCGTTAAAATGTGAACCTGTCATTAATTTGAAAGTGGAAGGTCTTCCGGAAAGTGGTGTGAAAAGTCCTCAGGTGGAAAGTGTGCCGAGCCAAGTAAATTGCACATGCCTGCCCACGAAAGGCACCAATCCAGAGATGACTCCTTGTCTTCCTTTTGGAAATACTGGCACATCAGTGGTTGTGTAAAAATCGAATGGTTTTGTTAAACCTAAGCAACACCGACGTTTCTTGTTCTGCAAACATACCTACCAACTTGGTTGCTTTTTGCTTTCAGGTCCAGAAACTATCAAAGAATGAGGTCCTCATGGTGAACATTGGTTCCTTATCAACTGGCGGCCGTGTGCTAGCTGTCAAGGCTGATTTGGCAAAGATTAGTTTAACAAACCCAGTCTGCACAGAAGTTGGTGAAAAGATAGCGCTTTCAAGGAGGGTGGAGAAGCATTGGAGGTTCGTTTGTTTGGCAGTTTTTTTGCACACTTTAATTTTGCACTAAAATCATTTCGTGATTCATCTTACTTCTGGTTTATTGTGAGCTTGACACTCGCAGATGGCGAACAGTCTCGCACAACTTCACAAGTGGGGTGTGTAGATTTCTCCATTGGTCCACTTTGGCTCAACTTTGTTTCAGCATACGAAGCATAAGGCAATTGGGCACCTGTCCTGTTTGTGCTGTTATCACTATTGGTTTCAAATGCTTGAATTTGAACCAATTCAAGTGATAATCTATGTTGGTAGGCCTCATGCCATTCCGCATAAGAGCTACGAGAGTGTCATAACTGATGAGAATTTGATGTCAGGCAAAGAAAATGCTCTGGATCAGAATCATTCCGACTCGTTCAATGGCCATGATGCAACAGACAGATGCATCTTTCGCAACATACAATGGAAAAAGAATAAGCATTGTGCAGAGAAATGAAATGTTCGCAACCCACGTTGAGTTGGTTGTCGAGTTGGACCTGAGGGTGAGTTGCAATGTCGAATATGGCAAATTGTGTGGTCTGGTTCGCTGCCATTCTAACTTTTAAATTGTTAATTTCTATTTCAGGTTGATTGGTTGGGGAGAAATACGACGTGGTGTAACAATCAAGCCGACTATCGACCGGAATTGATTTAGGACGGATGCAGCATTTTTCCATTTGGCCAAGGAGTTCTGTGGATTGCCTTAATGTTTTGCCATTTCGGAAGATGTGCATTGCATTTTTTATTCATTTGTCCGACAGGGTGATTGATTCTCTCCTGATGCAAAACTTGCTCAAACTGCACTTTCATGTCTCATCCATCACTGTCGGCTGCCAGCTTTTACTTCCAGGCAGTAGAAAGGTTAACGATAAATCTGCAACCGATTCTTTTATGAAAATGTAACTGCTTATACAGGGTGGATCAGAAAGGTGTGTAAATATTCTTCTCCATGCCAATACCAACAAAAATGATTGATTTTTTCAGCAAAAACCCTCCTTCGGGGATTTTTGCCCACAAAAAGATCTGGTTCCCAAGGCAACCGCACATTTTTGGGGAAGAAAAGCCAGGTGTAGGATTTTGGCAACTTTCATTTTTGCTTGCTTCAGTCTGAGGAACCATGTCTGCAAATTTCATTCATTTTGGATGATTCTTATTTTGGCCCGGTGGCATTTCACTCGTACTGGGTTGCCTGGTTACTTGAAAAACCCATAGCCCGTAGGCTAATTGCTTAGTGATTCCACTTGGCGATACTTCCTTCTGGTGGGCTTGGAATTGAGGGCATGATAACAACGAGGTTGTGTTTGATTTCTTATCCTGAATCCTGATAAATAAAGAAGCAGTTATTACCTT
>JASGXE010017838.1:0-11166 GCA_030068105.1 Sinentomon sp. SZTP_YWyxl
TTATTTTTTCTTTTTTTTTATTCTTTTTAAAAGCTGCCTCTTTGAAGTTGCTTTGCTTCCTTCATCCTTTTTTCTCTTTCTTTTTTTTATCCTGTTTTAGATAATAAACGAATGTCAAGGTGAGCAGTTGGATGAACTGTTGTAAGGGATATCTGATGAACTCAGGAGATGACACGGAATGAAGGACGAAGGAGGTGTAGATTAATGACGAATGTGAAAGTGAACAGTTGGACGAACAACTGTGGTGAGGGATGTCTGACGAGCTCGGGTGATGACACTGAATGGATGACGGAGGTGTAATGACGATGCCTAGCCCGGGAGATGATTGATCTGACGCTGAGCAAATGAAGGATTTAGCCAAAATTCAAAGCTAAGTTTTTCTGTTTCGCTTTCATTCATTTTTGTCTTTAGGTAGGTAGGTAGGCCTGACTTAAACTTATCTTAGATTCCAGGGCAAGAGGAGCTTTGAACATGTTTGTGAAGGAGCAGTCTCGTTTGCATCTTTTGATGTTTTGCTGTGTGGTTCAAGTTTGAGTTGGGCTAGATAGTGGTTAGGTATTTCTATAATGTAGGTATGTAATTTTCTGTTGCGCTGGGGTTTTGTGAGTGAGTGAAGGATGTTTTTCTTCAATTGTTTTGTCTTTTTAGTCGAAAGTAAATTTTAGGTTGTGGGTTTTTGCCGAAAAGAAGGCATCATACCTTACGTCTTGCCTTGTCTTGGCGGAAGAGGAGCTTTGAACATGTTTGTGAAGGAGCAGTCTCTTTTGCATTTTTGATGTTTTGCTGTGTGGTTCGAGTTTGAGTTGGGCTAGATAGTGGTTAGGTATTTCAATGTAGGTATGTAATTTTGTGTTGCGCTGGGGTTTTGTGAGTGAGTGAAAGATGTTTTTTTTTTCAGTTGTTTTGTCTGTTTTTTTTTTTCAATTGTTTTGTCTTCTTAGTCGAGAGTAAATTTTACGTTGTGGGTTTTTGCCGAAAAGAAGGCATCATACCTTACGTCTTGTCTTGTCTTGTCTTGAAAAGAAGCCCTGGGGAACACCCCGAAAACCTCACACAAGTTTGAAGTTTAAAGTTGTTGTTTTAGTTAAAGTGTTGTTTTAGTTTAAAGTTGTTGTTGTAAAAGCACTTGTTTTCGCTCACAGTTTGGCAAAGTTTCAAATCTGACATTTTCTTCATGTCTATAAATATTGAAAGCAAGCACGCAATTGCAATAATTTATTTTTCACTACAGTCTATGCCATGAGAAATTGTTGGTATACCATGTGCTTTCTCTGATTCAGATTCGGTAAAGTCACCTTGAGTGGTGGAGTGGAGGACGAGGGTCAGGATGGGTCTCCACCAGAATAAAAGTGGAGCTGCCAGCTGTCAAATAGCATAAAATTGTATTCATGTCCTGGCCCCTGGGTACCTCACGTACCCAGGTGGGTTCCAAAAATTAACTAGGTAAGAGACTAAACAAGGTTGTGAAAAAGTACATTGCCCCGGATTGTGTCCCAGAGGTGGGGAAGGGAACCTTGAAGCCCAGGGCCAGTAGGCTGCCATAGCCTGATGAGTCCTTCCTTGGAAGTCAGCAAAAATGCAGATAGGTATATGGACAGGCAAAACATATGGAAGCTAAAAAGGGAAGGTACATCTCTAATTCAATTTCTCCTTCTTTTTCTTTCTTTTGTTTTTTGAAAGGAACCTTTGAAACTTACTGGCCCAAATTTGGATGCCAACCTGCAACATGTTTGTTAGGTAACTTGGTGTTTAATCAAAATTCATTTATGAATGATCCTCTTGAGGAGCTTACTCAACTACTGATCAAGATGGTATAAATAAAATGGATGCCCCACTTGATAGGCCTGTCAAATTCAACCTGTGGTTCGACACGTGTTTGCAATCGTTGGCTTCAAATGAAGAGGTTCGTGAATGTTATTCTCAATAACTTGCATGTTGGTTTCGTATATTTCCATGTACCTACCTACTAAATTGTTCTTCCTGTACTTTAATGTCTTTTTGCTTTTGCTGGCTTGCCAAAGGAGAATTAAATAGAAAAAATAGAAAGTTTAAAAAGAAAGAAGCCGAAAGAAGTCTGGCGAAAAGAAGCCGTCATCCTCACTTGAGTTTTGAGTCTTAACTCTTGAAAAAGCGAAAAGAAGCCGAAACCTCACTTGAGTCTTGAAAAGACAAAACAAAACAATTGCTCAGACCATCATCAAACTTTTGTTGGAGAATGTCATTGTCTCGGTGTGGTGTTCCTGTTGCCCATGTCTCAGATCTGGGCAGTCAAATCAAATCCGAGCTGTTCACAAGCTTCTGTGAAGATTTTGGAATGGAAGCAACAATTTACACAACAGCAGGTCACCACCAGGGAAACAGCTGAAAGTGCCAGCAAAACTATTCGTATCAGAGATATGCATATTTTTTTCCCAATCCACTTCCACGTACGCACATTTTTTTTCCCAATCCACTTCCGCGGAGCATAATTTTTTTTCCAATCCACTTCCGCGGACCAGGAGCTCGCAACAGCCAATCACGTCGTCTCAAATTGCGACGTCATAAATTTTGGGATTTTTGCATTGCCACCGCTTTTTGCCATTTGACATGTTTGCCACCGCTTCGCAACTCTTTCAGGGTCACAATAGGGGTACGTTAGGTCAGGTTAGGTTAGGTTAGGTTAGGTTAGGTCAGGTTAGGTTTGGTTAAGGTAGGTTTTGAAATTTGGATGTTGAAATTGGCTGGAATTCCCAACAGCCAATCAGAGGCGCGCCTGCGGAAGTGGATTGGAAAAAAAAATGTGCTTCCGCGGACAGCAGCATCGCAACAGCCAATCACGTCGTCTCAATTTGTGACGTCATCAATTTTCGCATTTTTGCCTTGCCACCACTTTTTGCCATTTGGCGTGTTTGCCACCACTTCGCAACTCTTTCTAGGGTCACAATAGGGGAAGGTTTGGTTAGGTCAGGTTAGGTTTTGGTTTAGTTTGGTTTTATAGGTATAGGTATCAGACGCTGCTTTAAGCAGGTTATTATGCCACAAGGCAATCGTCAATGGAGAACATCAAGTTCTCACATATGACAGCAAATGTCATCATATACCTGGGAAGGGGAAGGGAGCGGGAAGGGACAAGACAAGACGTAAGGTATGATGCCTTCTTTTCGGCAAGGGAAGGACACGCGACCGTCGGCTGCAATATTCGTAAGGATAGGAAAGGGTCAAGGAAGGAGGGGTGAGGAGGGTAGATATGGGAGTGTGGAAAACATATCATCGGAATGTGGTTTTGAAATTTGGATGTTGAAATTGGCTGGAATTCCCAGCAGCCAATCAGAGACGCGCATGCGGAAGTGGATTGGAAAAAAAAATATGCTCCGCGGACAGCAGCATCGCAACAGCCAATCACGTCGTCTCAATTTGTGACGCCATCAATTTTCGCATTTTTGCCTTGCCACCGCTTTTTGCCATTTGGCGTGTTTGCCACCGCTTCGCAACTCTTTCTGGGGTCACAATAGGGTTAGGTCAGGTTAGGTTAGGTCAGGTTAGGTTTGGTTTCGTTTTGTTTTGAAATTTAGATGTTGAAATTGGCTGGAATTCCCAACAGCCAATCAGAGACGCGCATGCGGAAGTGGATTGGGAAAAAAAATATGTCAGAGATATATGGTGCGTTGTTTTTTGAATGAAAATCAAACGATTTGGGATGAGTATTTGAAATTTTTTGTGATGTGAATGAATGCTGCGAAGCATGATTCACACAAGCTTTCTCCTGCGGATTTTGTTTTTGGAAAGGCCTCTCTTGACACCTGCAGAGATTGCATTGTGGGTACCTGAAAAATTGACCGATTTGCCTGAAGGAGGTGCTGAAGTGAGAATACCTATGCTATGCAGGCAGGAAAAATATGGATTTGTGAAAAGACAATGTCACCCAGTTTCAGAAAAATTCAGAACTGCATGACAGGAAGTTTGAAGTTTCCCCCACATCAGTTTACGAATTCATTTTGGGAAAAAGGGCATAATTCAATTTTATGTTTTTGAGACAAACAGGAAAAACTGGTTCAAATCTAATGTGGCCTTTTTCGGCAAGATTTTCGTATTCCTAAGAAATATCTGCAGAATCTCCTTCACGTTCATCTGATAGGTAACTCTCACCTGATAACTCTTCACGTTTTCCGAATGTTGAAATGCCCGATTTTTCTTTTCTTTATTGCTTGCAAACGATGCCAAATCAAAACCTAAGTAACGTTTTCGAACAACTAAAAAGGATTAATATTCAATATAAGTAGGTATTTATTTTACTTGAATTGCAAATAAAAAAAAAATCAAAAAAAAAAAATCATGCTTTGAAAGAAAAAAATGGCCTGTAATTATACTTGAGGCCAACAGTAAATCTGCAGAATCACGAGTTTTTGACCGCTCTAGGCCTTTCCAATTTTCAATAGGAAATAGGAGTTTGAAGTTGTTGGAAATATGCCCTTCTTACCTGAAAAATAGTTTTTTTCGGTAACACTTCCATATACCCGGCCACCACCGCCTCCGCCGCCTAACAACAGGCTGCCTCCGCCGCCTGCTGAAAGGTTGTCTCCGAACGATGCAGGCCGCCTCCACCGGGAGACGGTGGAAGCGGCCACATGGCAAAAGCCAACTCAGCCGCCTATTTTTTGTGTATTGTTTTTGTTTTTTTCTTTTTCTGGAACTGCAGCAGTGCAATTGGTTCAGTGTAAAAATACTGAACGCATGGCAAATGTCGAACCAGGGACTGTCATCATGTCGGATTGTTGGGCTGCATATAGTGGCCTAGATCACGCTGGGTACTAAGTGACCTGACTGTGAATCACATGTCAGAACTTCGTTGACCCTCAAATGTTGACCAATACCCAGCACAGAGAACGCACTTGGATGAATTTGAAAAAACACTTCATCATCATCATCATCATCATCATTGCCATCATGAGCTGACAGTCATACGGCCGGTGGTTCGGCTTAAACCTTGTTGCACAACTTGGGCTCGCAAGGAGAACAATGCCCCATAATCGTAGCCCAACTCCACTCTGCATTCAACTGAAAGGACTCGGATCAGTTTTTTCCCGAGTTCCCGAACCGAATTTGCTCTGCAGAGCGCAGACGTGTGTGTGGCTTCTGTGTATTGTTACCTGCCAGCCTCTCTTGGACTTGTGGAACTAGGTGTTCTCTATCGTGCACAGAGTGTGATGCCGCACACAGGACCTCCTGCTTAACGTCTCATCCGAAGGAGACTGGAGTTGCATACCAGCAACAGGCACCCTCGTTAAAATCCTGACAGGTGTTATTTAGGAGTGTATGGCAGGAGCTTGCAGATGTCTAGGATTTTTTGTCGTTGGGGGTGGTGCCGTTTGCTGGATACATCTTCCTCAGATTGTCCACATTAGGAGTAGGTAGCTCTTTCCTTGGCGACTATTAAGCAACCCTGATCTAATCTAACCTAACCTAATCAAACCGAACTCAACCCCACAGAGGGCCCTTGCCGCCGACCCCAATAAACCGCTCTTGTGCCCTGAGAACGCAAGGGAATCAATCCAGATCCACAGCCTCCAGCTTTAAAAACCATCATTTCCAAAAAACAAGTCTGTCCAGTGGAAAAGAAAAAAATGAATGCCAAAGCACCTGCAAGGCAGCAGGCTGATTCCATCCAGATGAATGCGAAGCGGCATGATTTGTCCAAATTTTAATGATACCGTACGAGTTGCACAAAGAGGAAATAAGTATTTCCCAAGGGGAAACAAAAACGTTAATTAAAACGTGGACCACTTGCAGGGACCCATTTGTTCTCATTTGCAAAACAGAGGCCAAAATGATGGGGCAATCCAGCCAAATCAGTCCCGAAATTGGGACTGATTTGGCTGGAAACAGTTGACTAGCCTTGGCCATAATTAATGGTGCCCAAAATAGCCAAAATCTGGCCCAAATCTGGGTGCACCCCCCCAACCCCCCGTGATTTGCGTTCATGGGGGGGGGGGGGGCGCAGTAAAAACATTAAAAAAGGGGGGTTGGACTTTGATGAGTGCTTTTTCAGAATGGTGAGGGTGGCTGGTCTCCCAAAGATTTAATTATCGTGGGCATGCTATCCCCTCCAACCTTGAGCCGTTTTGCTCCTTTTGCTTGTCAGCCTTTAGCCCAGTCCCGTGGATGTGTGGCTTGCATTTGCCCTAAATCTGGTGAATTTTTACTCCAGATTACCTTAGAAGTAAAAATGCTGCCCTAAATATAGCCACTGAAAAATAAATTTGACATGTGATTTGCGACTCCCCAGGCTTCGATCGAGGTGCTTACCTACCTTAGGGGAAACAGGGTTTACAGGAAATCGGGGTAATAGGCCTAGCCAGTTTTGCCAATACCTATCTCCAACAATAGCACTCCAAACTTAATGGCAATGAGGACCATTTCATGACAAACTTCCATGAAAATTTTGATCTCATTCTGATGCAGTGTCATGAAATTTTACTCGTCCCAACAAAAAAGTCATTTTCGGAGAACAAGCAAATCTGCTATCCAATGACATGTTTGTCTACCATGTGAGTTCCATCACACTTATTGAGGCCCGAGGTTTTCCCTGTGCTTTGAAACGTGTTCTTGATTTTCTCACAAGGATAGGGAGGAATTTTTGGTGGGTGTGCTGTACTCCTCGCAGCAATCCAGCATTTGCACAAGCAAACAGGCCAGGAATAACCAGGTTTAAAAATTGCCCAAAATTTACGCTGAAAATATACTGCCCTAGATTCGCCATTTCACATCAGAATTAGGCTCCCGAGAAAATGCAATTCACCACAGAATTCGCAGCACCTCTGAGTTTAACCACATTAGCAACATCTGATTGTATGTTTGCTATGCAAATACAGGGTGCCCCGAAAACATTTCGCCAAAATTCGTGGAGATGTTCCTGATGGCAAAACAAATCGAAATTAATCAGTAAAAAAATTTGCTCCCGGCCCCCATTTCCATGACCCCCCCCCCAAATTCCCCCAAAAAGGACCCATTTGGGCTATTCATGGGGGAGGTAAGATTTTATCGTAGAACTGTCAAATTTTCAGCATGGGTTCTACGTAGGTGTCGGGTAAAACATTAAAATATTCAGTGACAAAATAACTTAACGAGCCCCCATTTTTACGAAATTCCCCCCCAAAATCCAAAAAAAACCAATTTGTGGTGGTTTTGTTTTAACTGAGATATTAAAAGAGTGGGTCGCCTCGCAAAAGATATTTTTGGAGGAGAGATTCCCAATACTAGGTAAACTGAAGAGAAAATATTCAGTGAGAAAAGTTGCTCAGACCCCCCATTTCCATGCAATGGCCACCCAAAAACCGGTGAAAGTAGTCGCTTTTTCATGGTAACCTAGTGGGTTGCCATGGCAACCGTCAGGGTTGCCATGGTTCCCATCAAAAAGAGACTATTTTCACCGGTTTTTGGGTGGCTATTGCATGGAAATGGGGGTCTGAACAAATTTTCTCACTTTACGTTTTTTGTTCAAATTACTTTTGGGGATCTCTCCTCGAAAAATGGCTTTTGTGCGATGAAATCTTACCTCCCCCATGAATAGGTACCTACCCCAAATGGGTCCATTTTGGGTGACTTTGGGGGGTTATTTCATGGAAATAGGGGTTGGTTTGGCCAAAAATTTGGCCAAATTTCAATTTGTTTTGCCACAAGTAACATTTCGGGCAAAATGTTTTCGGGACACCCTGTATATTTCTTTTGATAAAAAAAGAAAAAAAAACATTCTGCTGCCTCATGCATTTTGCATTTTCACACCAGCCTAGGTAGGTACCTATATCTGGTCTGTTGATTGTGGCAAAATTTTTTTTCATGGCATCTGCCTGTGGCTGCGCCGGCATGAAGAGCTTTGCATTTTGTATTTTTTTTAACCACTTAGGTACCTCAAATTTAATTTAAATTTCAATTCAATCACCAATTTAATGACGTTCATTAAAATGATTTTCAATTCACAGAAATTAGCAGCAGTTGACATGGCGATTGTGCAACTGTTAAAACAATTAGGTAGCAGTGTTAACATCATGATTAGGGATCATTAGGAATCAGCAGAAATTGACGATCAAAATTACTAGCAATTGCACAACGTCCAGTCAAAAAGAAGAAAAGAAAACAAAAATGGAAATTGTTTGAACTCACCATTTTTTAGCTTTACCCGCGGTATAAAAGGTTACAGCTAGGAGGATGTTTGCAGAATGATATCCGGAAATGCAAACCAGAAGTTTCAATTACCTACCTATCCTTGAAGATTTAAATTTTTTGTTGGCCCACCTGTTTAATTTTTATTTCCTAGCAGATTCCTGACAGGGATTGTTGTGGAAGTTCTCATGGCTAGTAAAAACAAGTGTACTTATCTTCTTGGTTTCCGTGATGAACCTATAACTGAAAAGTATGAAGGATTGGTGAATTTCAAGACTAGTAAAATTGGCGGATTTCCTGTAAGTTTCACCAGTCTTATTTTGTTAACTAGGGTAGATCTCAGTGGTCAAATGTGCTCCGATGCCCCGATTTCCAGATAATGGGCTCCCAGAAATCTCCAAGTTGAATGGCTGGAAATTTTCCAGAGTGGAAATTCCAATTGGGCTATTTTTTAGCTTTGTCTAATTTCAGCCTTTTTTTTTCTTTGTACAAACTTTTATTGTCATCATATCACATTCCACTGTTCATAAAAATACAAGCCACATAAAAGTTATTAACAAGAAAATATGGAATGCTGGAAAAATTGTACATGCCAGGGAAGCCCCAAACAGCAATGCTATGCTGGTAATGGAAGGGACCCCCCAAAAATAATGTACATACAGCTCAGAAAAAAAGAGAAGGAAGAAAGGAAAAATAAAGGAAGTCACAGTTTCACGTTTAAGCAGTACAAACTCAAAGGAAATCATCTGTCGGATCATCTCCATTGCAGCTTATAACATACGACTAAACTATTTTGTCTATTAAGTGTATTGGTGTATAGTAAAAGTGTGAGTGTTTTTATATACCTAAGTGTATTATTATTATTAAGCCTATTTTGATTGCCAAGCTGCTGAAGTGAGATTTACCTGCATGATCATGGACTGCTGCATTCCGTTCTTGCCGATAGACTAAAAACTGGAGACAAAAGGTAGTTTTCCACCCGGAGGCGAGCACCGAAAATGGCTGAATTCATGAATTTTAGTGGTATTGTAAGAGGAAAACTACCCTTTTGTCTGTTTTTTTTTTAGTAAATCGAAAAGAGCGGAATGTAGCAGTCCATGGCCATGCAAGGAAATCAATTCACCTTCTTGGTGACCAAAACATTAAAATCAGACAAAGCTGAAAAATAGCCCAATTAGAATTTCCAGCCATTCAACTTGGGGATTTTTTGGGAGTCTATTATCTGGAAATTGTGGTATCAGAGCACATTTGGCCACAATGTTGTTCGATTGAATTTATTGAGGAGAACCAGGACCCAAAATGTGGGAGCTGTGCGAACACCACAATCAACTCCAGAAGTCCCCTAAAAGTGAATTTTGGGAACTTTAGGTAGGGATCCATATCTCGGAAATAGAGGGTCGGAGTGCATTTTGGCACTGAACAACTTCGATTCGTAGGTAGGTATGTAGAATTGCGCGGTATGGTTTTTAGTAACTTAAAATGTTGCACCCATAGGCAGTATCCTACCTAATTATTGTGATATTTCCAGACTTGTGCTTGTTTTCTTATTGGTTCAGCACCAATTTAAAATGTTGCTGGCATGGAATCATTTCTGTTGGGCTGATGGCCACAAGTCATTTGGACAAGATTGGCTGTTGCTGGCAAACAGCAGGCAAACAAAACAATTTATTGTGTACCTAAACACTCAAATTTTTGCAGGGCGTCGAGCATTCCTAAATTTCTTTTTAATTTTTCCATGTTCCTCCTATATTTCTTATATTTTTAGATCTTCGGATATTTTCTTCCCTTCAATACCAACTTTATTTCTTTATTTTCAACTAGGCCTATCAAGTCAAAATAATCTTCTGAACAGAATTCGCTTTTGTCACTCGTTCTTTTTTCGAAAATCAAATATTTTTGGCAATGATTATTTTGTTAAGGCAGTCATGAGTCATTTATATTGGTATGTACTTATGTGTTCATTTGTCTGTTAAGAAGCCTCATACGAGATGCAGGAATTTTTCACAGAAAATCTTGAGCAAAATGCAGGGTTGTTTGTTCTTAGCCTTAAGACCTTCCATGACTGCGTAGTCACTGGGCAGTGGAAACCCTTGTCGGTGTTTGATTCGATTGAATTCTTTTGAAAAAGGCTTCTGGATTTCTTAGATGTTTCTCTTTCATCTACTTTGTAATCGGGGACAAAGTCGGCACCCCCATCACGTTTCCATCAACGCAAAGCATTTCTCATGCTCCTTTGTCAGCATTTTGACTGCCGCCTCCCAACATTGCGCTGGTGGCCTTCACACAAGCGGAGACAGGAGAACCATCTGCATCGAAAATCAAGTCCGGAGGGGGAAAGGGTCTGACATGCAAAGTGACAGATGCCTGCCTGCACAACAGGAAAAAGGTGCTGATGCTGTGTGTGATGCGAGTGGGGGCACTGCTTGCCCAACCTGTCCCACACCCAGTGCTAAAGTTAGAAAAAAATCCGGCCGGCTCCCTAACATTTGAAAAGGGACAGCTTTTTCCCGAAAAGGAAAACGCTCTATGCAAAAGGGCAGGGGCAAAGGCCTGGGGGTAATCAACCTCAAACAAATGCGGTTAAAATTTGGTGAGGGCAACGAGGTGGAATTCGGGGGTTGGAGGAGTGTTTCGGAAGGCATGGAATCTGACAAAATGTGCGAAAGTCACCAAATAAGCACCTAAAATAAAAAGAATAGAAATTTCCATCTTTTTTTCTGCAATGTTTCGAAAATTTTCGACAATCGTCGATTTCCAGTCGGCTCCCTCCGGCTCTCATGATGAGGGCAGCCGGTTCCCTGAACTAAAAAGGCAGCCGTCCTCCTTCACCCGGCCTTCCAGAGGAAGCCAGTTTACAAACCCTGCCGTAGCTTTGGATGGTAGGCCGGGACTTCGAGCGAGCATTGTTTTTTTCTGACAGGGGACAAAGTTAGGTCAGGTTCAAATGGGCAAGTCAGATGCAGAGGCAGCCAAGTCATTTTTTGCGATATTGAGTATTTGGTATCTTTGGAAAGGTCTTTTTAAGCTGCA
>JASGXE010017842.1:0-16958 GCA_030068105.1 Sinentomon sp. SZTP_YWyxl
TAAATACCAAAAATTCTTAAAAACCCCATGAACCCCAAAAAGGCTCTTTTAAGGGAATATAATGTGGTGGTTCAAAGGTTTTTTACAACGTTTGAATTTGCATCTCGGAAACCAAAACATGTTTCAATCGTTTTAAGCGGGACTTCAATGATTAAAAGTGTTTGTTGATTAAACTTAGTAGCCCTCCCACAATCAAAACAATACTCAAGTCGGTTCAACCAGGTCACGTCTAAGGATCATGATTTTTTTAATTTGTTTGTTTGCATCGAAAATCATGCTGTGTTTGTTTTGTGCAAAATTGGTGGGTTAGGGTTCAGGGATGAATATTCAGCAATTTTCCTAAAAACCAATTGAAAATTAAATCACACAAGGCCATTCGGAAGTGATTGCTGAAATGATTGAGCATTTGGGATTTTGGGGGGCACCATGCCCATTGGTGCCATTAAGAAAAAAAACACAATGCAAGTGAGTTAGGAATTGTTTAAAATGAAATGGGGAGATTTAATTTTAAATTTGTTGGCATGGAAAATGTTGAAACCAATAATTTTGACTTGGAATTTTTGAGAAATTTTTGGAATGTGGAGCACAGAATTTTAGCAACCAAAATTGAAAAATTGGAAAAATGTTGCCAACAAGAGGATTGTGAGATGATTGAGATTGATTTTTATTGGAATGAAATTGGCACAAGATTTTACCAACAATAAAAAAACACAATGAAAGTGAGCCAAAAGCATTGAACAGATTTTAATTTGACATTTGGGAATGTTTGAGCACTTTTGGTTTTGTTGGGAAAGCATTATGATTGTGCCACAAAGGAATTGACAAAATGGCAAAATTGCATTGAAATGAAAATTTATTTTTTAAGCCATTATGAAAGGAACCAACTAAAAAATGTGGAGCAACAATGGAAAAATTGTGGAGCAATAATGGAAAAATGGTGGAGAAACAATTAAGAATTAATGGAGCAACAATTGCAAAATGGTGGAGTAACAATGGAAAAATGGTGGAGCATTGTGCAAGAAATGAAATTTTCGCTGCACAAACCTATCCCTCGCCAAAAAGCCATTGAGTAAAACGAATTGTTGGTGACAATGAGGAAAGTGGAAAATTGGTGACAAACAGATTGTATCCATTGCTTAACCTTTTTGTGCTGAAATCGAAGAAATCGTTCTGGCATAAAATCTATAAAAAATTAATTTCTATTTTTTTTTCAGGTTTCACGATCAACAGGATTCCAGTTGGCCAATTCATTCCGGGTTTCATTCCGCTGCTGTTCACGTTCTTAGTAAAACTCGGTCTGAGTGACGTCACCAGTGACGGCGCGTACCGTTTGTCGCTCTAGCAATACGCTGAAATGTCTGCGTTTTGTTACCAACTTTGGAGTGATAAATAGCGACTTTCTGGCGTGATAACTCGCGACTCTCTGCTTCCATGCCACATGCGCTTTTTAATCTATCTTGAACCTATTCTCTATATTTTAGTGGAAGCTTTCAGTTTTACACTCGCACGCTTCTTCGACAGCCACATGCGATCGTTTGTTGGTTCTGCCCAGTGCTTACGTTCGGAGTTCAAGACGCGGCTTAGTGCTGTTCCTGGGTATTACCTGTATCAACATGCGGTGTGCAGGTGAAGTTGAGGAAGAGCACAAAGCCTCGGTACAGTGTTTTTCTTGAATGGATCATGACAGTATAAAGGCTTGCAGGATTCAACGCTGTGGCGGATTCAGCGAAGGGGGAGCACCGTAGGCGTGCACCCAGAGGTTGGGAGAGCAGCTTCTGGGAGTTTGAAATTTTGGGGTAAATTTTGGCTTCAAAATTCTTTGCGAAATTCTTTGCGCAGTTGCGTAAAGTGGATTGTTCCCTCCGAATGTTTTTCGAAATACCCAGATTGTGCCCATTCGGTCTCACAGATAAACGTTGATCTGAATTCGATTGTCCCCCGAAATGCATTGCCCCCAGTATGCTGCGTTTAACCTAAAAGTTTTGATCTTTCACAAATAATTCAGCAAAACACGAGCATTTTTCCCCTGAGGGGGCAGTCGCCTCCTCTGCCCCGCTGAATCCGCCACTGATCGTAAGGACACGTTCTTTTTTTACTGATTTGTTTACACTGTGATAATCTGTGTTCTAATTTCGTGGTTATCAATCTGGATGGTTGTGGGGAGTTTTTCTTTTGTTTAGTCTGTTAGCAGAAGTCAAGGGCGTCATTTCATGGGTGGGGAGCAGGTGCCCACTGTCGATAAATACCCAGATCCCCGTTGGTAGCTTCCTTGCTCCCGTGGCATGTGCTTTTGGCTCGCCATGGTGGGAAATTTGACCCCAAGAACACGAAAATTGCACTAAAATGAACACCAAATTTCAAAATATCTTAAACTTCTGGGGGCTCAGCCGACCTCCTGCCAGGGGCCGTGCCCCTTGGAACCCGCCCCAGACCCCAATAACTGGGGAATTCCGTCTGTCACACCCCCGGACTTGGTCGGTGTCCATTGTCTTCCATGAAGATTGTTCCCCCACGAAACCTGTCATGGCGCTCCTGGCAGCAGTGAAGTCACCAACAGACCTTCTGTGGTGACAGGAACGTTTCTTGATTTTTGTGAGTAAACGGCCATTTTGTCAACGCTATCACAGAGCTATCGAGAAAAATATTCAGAATTGTTCTGTTGGAATTGAAATTCTAATTAATGTAATTATTGCGATCAATTCCGGAATTATAGCTGTAAACTGTTGCTGCTGCTAACAGCTACTCTATATTGAAAGAAATGCAAACTTTTAAACAAACTTTACACTTTTTATTACTCATTTACGTACAGGGGCAGACAAAATTCGTCGTCCATAGGAGGCCATTCGAAGGGCTTTCCAATACGTGGTCATTCAATTTGAACAGTGATTGATGTAGTTTCACGCCTTACACGAATGTCATGATGTTTTCCGGTGCATGTTGTCATTGATTCTTGATGAGGCCGAAGTTTGTTATGGGGTGCGAAAAACTTTGTGTGCGAAAAACTTTGGCGTAGAGTGTTTTCAGGGTGTTCAGTATTTTCAGGGTATTCAGTATTTTTAATATTTCCAGGGCTCGTTGGATCTGTAGCACAAGATACCACTGGATCGTTCGACGGCTACATCTGTGGCCTCGCCTTGTCACCAAAAAACGTGCAACCCAAAACGTGGTCACATTGTTAGAAATTACCACGCCAAATTCTGATTGTAAATGAGAGCTTTAGCTGCAAATGCGGCTATTACTTGCGCCTAATGTAATTTAATCAGTGAGAATCAAAAGGTCATATGTCCACAAATCACCATTTTACGAAAAGGTAATGGGTCCATGGACTTATGATATTTTGATTCAAAGGCAGAATTTCGCACTGAATATTTCAGCCATTTCAGGAGTTTGCGAATGTCGGATAACAGCCATTTTGATTGCAAACTGTGGATGCATGGGTGGCATACATTTTTCCGCTCTTGACTCAAAATATGGCGAAATTGTTGACATACGACCTTTTGATTCTCACCGATTTTGCATCTATCTAATGTAAAAATTGACAAAGAATGATGAGGGCTTGTGAAATGTGAAAATCCACTCCAATTTCAACCCCTTATCCTGATCCATTCTGCAAATTGTCTGGCATCAGGTTTCCAAATTGAATTCGCGAATGTTTGCGATAAACAAGTGGAAAATAATGTTTGCGCAAAACATGTGAAAAAATCTTGTTGCATGTGCTGAGCACATGGGTACACTCTAAACACGAAGTTCAGTTTGGAACACTGTATTTTAACACGGGCTTAGATAGGAAGTGTTCTTTTAAGAACACTTGGTCTGTTGTTCGAACACATTGAGTGTTCCATTTCCAGCGACTTGGAACACCTAAGATGTTCCAAATGTATTCCAAATCTGTGACAGGAATGTCACAAATTTGGAACACTCTTGATTGAAAAAAATCCAAATGTGTCCAAGTTGAACACACGTGGACACTTGGTCTGTTCCAAGAACACACTAAGTGTTCCATAAATGTTCTTAAAAGAACACTTCCTATCTAAGCCCATGTTAAAATTAGTGTTCCAACTGAACTTGTGTTTAGGGTGTACCGGCCACACTTCTGCAACTTCTGCAGCCACACTTCTGTAACTTCTGTAACCACACTTCTGCAACACAACTGCAAGTCTGCATACTGCTCCTGGAAGAAACAGTATACGCCAGAACTCCTTGAACATTGGACAAATTGCAAAGGTCCATAAATTTTCAGAGAGCTTGATGCAGTTTCAGACGTTATACGAACATCATGCGTTTTGTGGCGCATTTGCAGCAACGGAATAAATGTATAGTAGTGCGGAATTAATGTGCTGTAGCTGCGGAATTCACGCACTCATGCATGTTTTTCCTATTCAACTGTTGCCTCCGAAACTTTTTTCTTTCTTTTTTACTCTCATGCAGGCAGTAGAAATTAAAGCGTCAGATTGCAACAAGGCTTTCTGCAGGTGTCAGATTTTGACCTCACTACTTGTTAAAGAGGATCTTTTTCTTTCTGCAGCATGGTCACTAAAATCTAAACAGTTGCAATTTTTTTACGTATTTGAGAACATAAATTCCGCCGCCACATACTAATAGGTACATAGTTCTGTTTTTCCCATTTAACCGTTGCCTCCAAAACTTTTCTCTCTTTCTTTTAACTCTTCTTAAGGCGGTAGAAATAAAAGCGCCAGGTTGCAACAAAGGTTTCTATACAGGTGTCAGATTTTAACCCAGGTCAAAAAAAGATGATCTTTTTTATGGTGCTGGAGTGTTTGCTAAAATCTAAGCAGTCGAAAATTTCCACTTGCATGGGAAAGGTAATTGCGTCGCCACTGCACAGGCAAAGAAAAATTAACTGTCGGGAACATGTAATCAAATGGAGCAACAGTGCACTTTTACAAAAAACTCAACTCCGCAGAAATTAAAGTTTTCCATTTTTAACCTTTGCTGCAATGGGGCACTTTTATTTCTGCTCGGATAACGGGGGCCACAGTGAAATGGTGAAAACAGTGTTTCCTACAGTTATTTTTTCTTTGCCTGAACATTATATGAACGTTATCGTTGAGTGTTAGCAGGGAGTGCATGCATACAATGTTGCAGCCATTCTCGGCATACGAGGTTTCACACGACCATCTGTTCTGCCGTGGATATATTCAATTTTTTCCAGCTTTCTTTAGATCCTTTTCATCTCATCTTTATAAGAAGCGGCTGAAGGCGCTTTCCCACTTTCCCTTTGTCAAAATATGAAGCCTTTCTGCTATATCCTTCAATATGCGAATATGAAGTATTGATAAATGCATGCCTGTGTGAGCTATTCCACCTTGAAGATTTATTTATTTATTTTTATTTATTTATGATTAATGTCGTGCAAAAGAAGTGAGTTATCTTCATCCGCAGTCTGATCTACTTTGGTTCCTACAATGCTCGCCGGAAGTCAACGGACGAGGATAAATTCCAAATAAGGTCAGGCAAATCATGGACGTGACAATTTTGCTTAAGATCGATCAAGTTTCACACGTTGCACGAATGTGTGTTTTGCGGCGCTATACACCAGTAGAAAGAAATATCTAGTGCAAGAAAATTAACTCCAACGTTTGAAGACTTTTGGCGAGCAGTCAGTGTACATATTAACTTTCTGAATAGAAATTACATCTCTGGCCGTTGCATGATGCTTTAATCGGCGTAATCGCTTCTCAGCCAAGGATTTCAACCTTGCGCAAATTTTTGTTATCTTTCTCCTTTCAAACAGGGGCGCCGATCATGGGGGGGTTGGGGGATGCATCGCCCCAATACTGGAAAGGGTTATTTTCTGGGGGGGATTGTTGCCCGTGCCTCATCCCCCGTTAAAATACCATTTGTTGAATACCTAATTATCCCCACGATGTCCTCAATTGGCCGACTTTTGTCAATCGATATATTTCTCCAATTTTTGTGTAATGTTCGCACCAGTTGGAAGTTGGAATTTGCAATGAAGAAACGCGCAATTGAATATGCCATTTTTTTTTCCAAAAAGTGCGCATTCTGAGCACCTCTTGAGGTTCCATTTTTTCAAAAATTTTCCCCCTTCGGGGAGGGGGGCACCCCTTCCCCGAACCCCTCCCCCGGCGTTGCGCTTCGCGCAACGCTTCGACGGGAACGACATTGCCTTTCCCCGGTGTTGCCCCCATGCCCTTTTTAGTCTCATCCCCCCTATCCCAGAGGGCTGTCGGCGCCACTGCTTTCAAAATTATTGTGAAACATCAATCGCTATGGCATTTCGTGAGAAAATTAAAAAAATGAAAAATAAATATTGAAAACTAAAATTGCAAGAGAAAAATTGGAGTTGAAAATCGAAAAAGAAAATGTAAAAATATGGGAGAGTAAAAGTTGAAAACGAAACTTGGAAGAGAAAAATTAGATTTCAAAATGGAAAAAAATTGAAAATAAGAAGAAAATTTGAAATTGAAAATTGGTCATGAAAATGGGAAAAAGGTTGAAAATGCAGATTAAAAAATAAAAGAACAATTTTAAATCAAAACTAAAAGCGAAAATTTGAAATTAAGAATTGGGAAAGAAAGCGAAAAAAGTTGAAACTAAAATTGCAAAATAAAAGAAAAATTGAAATTAAAAATACGAAGAGAAAATTTGAGAATGAAAGTTGGCGAAGAAAGCAAAAAAAAAAAAACGTTTGAAATAGAAATTGAAAAATTGAAAATAAAAAATGATAATGTGATGAAAATGTGTGAAAATGAAAATAAAAGGGATGTGCAAAAAGGTTTCAAACAAAAATGAAAAAAAACTTTGAAAAAAGGAATTTGAAAACGAAAAAGAAAAATTCGCAGTGTGCGGGTTTTCACAACCGGTTTTTCTCTTCGAAAACAATAACCATTATCAGAGACAATGCGAACCTGTTTGAAGTTCGTGGGGGATGGATTTATGAAAGGTCCTACGAAACATCATAACATTGTTTAAAATTCAAACTGTGACCTTTAATTGCCCGCGGGGTTTGATGTTTTCAAATGTTTAGACGGTGTGTGGTTTGTGTCAGTAAGTATGCAACGACGCTTCATAGGCAAACCGTTGCTCATCACTGACAAATGTTGGGACCTCAAAGGTATCAGCTAAGATAAACGTGTTTGTGTTCTGTATCCATGGAACTCTGAAGGGTTTTAAACCTTTTTAAACCTACTGAAACCGAGATAAGACTGTTCCGTCCGAAATTTTGCCTCAAGCGCGAAAGTTGAGAAACTTGCCTACCTGACTCTGATGCTGCCGTTACAGTTCCCTCCAAAACATGTCGAACATGCGGGATTTTATGAAAACGTTGGACGTCATTTAGAACCAATGACAGCATCACGACATTCGTGTAAGGCGTGAAACTGCATCAAGTCCTGTTGAAATCAGCTGGTACTTATACAGTATAAAGCAGATGGCTCCCACGTTCGAAGTGTTTTGGCGGACCCTGTGAAAGAATGTTCGTCTGACGAATTTCCTGAAACGTATCCTGGGGATATTTTCGACTGAGAAATGTATTTTCGCACCCATAGCCTACCGCAATGCAATTGGATGCTGAGGAGTCGTTTCTGTTGCTGTTGCGATAAATGAAATGAAAACATTCGGAGCGAAAACCTTTCCAACTGTTATGGTTTAGACGTCTTCAACTAATAAACCTACTTTCACAAGGTGAACAAAAATGAACATCCAACAACCCGAGACCTACCTATATTGCTTACGAAAGCACAAAAGTTCTCCGGCGAACAGTTTCAAGACAAGTTTCAAGTTTTCGCTTAATTGTACATCTGAAATATTTTTCGCAAAACATCAAGTATTTTCAGCGAAGCAAACTCCTCCGATTTGGTGTTCCACATCACCTCAAACTTTTGGACAAGAACTTTCTGTTCACCCTGAGAACAATGTTTTGGTGATGTGATTTTCGTTTGTTTTAGTTTACGGAGTCATGCTTTTATGAGGTTGAAGTGAGTGTGGGTTGGTTGGGCTTGTTTCAATCCAAGATATCCCCTTGTTATGCGGCTGTTTTCCACATTGTCAATCGCACTCAACTTCTCAATGGCCAACTTGGTGGAGAAAATCGGCCGTACTACCCATTGTAACTCATCCTCATGGTTCAACTCAACAGAGCCTATTCAACAAACGGTTGCATCTTTCAATGCAACAATGGAAAAGGAACAAGCGTTGTGCATAGAAATGAAATTTTCACAACACAATTCCATCCATTGAATTGGTTTTTGAGTTGAACCTGAGAATGAGTTGGAATTGGGAATTCGGCAGATGGTAAATTTTAAGAAATTTTAATTTCATGCATGGCGGAAATTCTTTTCACCGTTTCAAAGGTGCATGAATATCAGCTGCTGAATTCGCTACTGAGTTCGTTGCTGAATCCATATCAGCTGCTGAATTCGCTACTGAATTCGTTACTGAATTCATATCAGCCGCTGAATTCACTGCTGAACTCGCCCCCGAATCTACATCAGCTGCTGAATCTACTATCACTGTATTTACTATCACTATATGATTTACTATCACTATCTACTATCACTATCAGCCACTGAATCTACATCAGCTGCTGAATTCGCTACTGAATTCGTTACTGAATCCATATCAGCCGCTGAATTCACTGCTGAACTCGCCCCCGAATCTACATCAGCTGCTGAAGTCGCTATTGAATTCGTTACTGATTCCATATCAGCTACTGAATTCGCTGCTGAATTCGTTACTGAATCCATGTCAGCTGCTATATTCGCTATGAATTCGTTACTCAATCCATATCAGCTGCTGAACTCGATGATGAATTCGATGCTGAATTCGTGACGGAATCCGTATTAGCTGCTGAATTCGCTACTGAATTCGTTGCTGAATCCATATCAGCTGCTGAATTCGCTGCTGAATTCGTTAACTTCTCCCTATCAGCTGCTGAATTCGCTCTGAATTCGTTAGTGAACCCATTCATCTGCTGAATTCGCACTGAATTCGTTACCGAATCCATATCAGCTGCTGAATTCGCTACTGAATACATGACTGAATCGTCTGAATCCATGTTAGCTGCTGATTTCGCACTGAATTCGTTATCGAATCGATATATCAGTTGCTGCATTCGCGCCGAATTCGTTACTAAATCCTTAGCAGCTGCTGAGTTCGCTACGAAAGTAAACGTAAGTGGCAACAACAGGTAAAACAGATTACGAGTCGATATATGTATGATTGGCGGGAGTTGTGATTTCATTCAGGAAAAGAGGCGCCCAATGTCTCGGCATTGCACAATTTGTTGCGTGGATTTTTGCAGGTTGAAATGCAATGTGTCAAAGTCTCCAGGCTGATGTTACATTTGTGCCTAAATGCAAAGAATCCCCACTTCACTGGAAGTGCCAAACAATTCTGCGCCAATTGAAAACCACTCTTGGACAGAGGAGAAAAGACGTGGAAAATCAATCTGCGATGCGGATAAATGGCAGACAGCGACATTAATGCAAAAAACATCCTTCCCTGGATGAGGCAGGCAAAAGTGTCCATGAGCCTGCTGAACTGAGGAGAAAACCTAGGCACTTTTGAACCGAAAGTCTTACATTGAATCATGGGAGTCAGTATTGTTCCTATGACTGTATTTGTCTGATATCATGGATGTGCTGTACCTGGCCATGGTTGCAGGTATTCTCTCACAGGGGGATGTGCAGCCACTGAAACGATGATGACTTCCATGATCCAATGTATCTCTGTAGGTACTTGCATTTGGGAGTCATTATTGTTTCTGTAACTGTACAGCCTTCTCGTCATTCAGGAATGCAGATACATCCAGTTATACAGGGTCCGCTGAAACTCATTCAACATTGGACACATGTCAGAGGCCATTCTCGTACAGGGGCCATCCAATTTCAACAGGGCCTGATGGAGTTTTACGCGTTACACGATCGTCAAGTGTTTTGCGGCGCACATTGCCATCGATTCCAAGTGGTACCTGAGGTAGAAATGAACTCCCGCGAACGAAGTGTTTTGACGAAGTGTTTTGCAGAAGGGTGCTGCGTCAGGATATTTTCTGAGGGAGAAGAAGAACGGGAAGAGAAGGCAAACGCTAAACGTTTTGGTGAAAGTGAAAATCATTTCATTCCATTTGCCAGCTGCACACACACACATGCATGCAGACGTAGATATGTGCACGTGGTTGTAACGTACGTAGATTACAAATGCAGTCACAGTCGCTTTTGCACTTCTATGCTGATCATCAGAAAACAGGTATAACCGTCATGGGGAAGAAGTGACGGTCGGGTCAAATTTTGGATTTTTGTCACATGTGTTTGCAGTTATAAAGATGGTGGGTGTTTCAGACAAGATTGCCAAGCTGTGCACTCTAAACATGAGGTTTCGGTATGGAACACCTTGGGACCACCTTTTTAACATGGGTTTAGATGGGAGTGTTCTTTTCGGAACATTGTTTGGAACACATATAGTGTGTTCTTGGAGCACCATTTTCCTGTCACAAATTTGGAACACATGAGCCATTTGGAACACTGCATGTGTACCATAAAGCAATCATGTGTTCCAAAGTTGTGAGAGGAAAATGGTGTTCCAAGCACACTACGTGTTCCAAACAATGTTCCAAAAAGAATACAGAATGAATACTCCCATCTAAGCCCATGTTAAAAAAGCTTCCCAAGGTGTCCCATATCGAAACATCAAGTTTAGAGTGTATGTAATGTTCAGTTTATTGTTGCAATAGAAATTTTGCGACCGCGCACTTGTTCCAAAACGACAATCAGTTCCCACTCGTAATTTCACATATGCATGGCCAGGCTGGCTCTCTCTCAATAGTTTGAAACATCTTTGGAACATATTTGGAACATGTTCTATTTTCACGAAAGGAATGGCACAAAATTTTCTCTTTGCAAGAACATTAAAATTTTCTCAAACAACTGAGTGATGGCTACCCTGGATCGCTCACTGATGGGCCACCCACTAATCTGTCACCTCTGATGTGCTACCGCCGTTGGGTTACCACAGCACCCACCTATGGGTCACCTCTGACGGGTTACCGCCGATGGGTTACCACCGATGGGCGACCTACATATGATGGATCACGCACTGATGGGTCACCCACCGAAGGTCAACCACTGCAAAGTCAGTCAATGATGGGCTTTCGCTGCTTGCTGGGTCGCCCATCACGAATGGGCCCCCCAGTAATGGATCACCCACTGATAGGTCACCACAGCTCGAACAATTTTGGTTTCTGTGCAGTTTTGGAGGGATGATGACGATTTTTCCGAAATTGACGAAACAAGTCGGCTCGGTAGCGGCTAGAGCGTTCGTGTCCCACGGGCCATCACAAAGATTGATGCTGGATTCGCATCCCGTCAGACGATTTTTTTCTTCCTCCTGAAAATGACATATTTCGCGGGGGCTTGTAGACGCTTTTTACCCCTTAAAGTTCCGAAGCTGCAACCCGCACGACCGCAAATTTCGCTTGTTGCATACCATTTATATTTCAAAGGGGGCACTCACTCTTCTTTTTTGGTGCTTTCTGTTCAAACAAACCGTGTAACCGTATGCAGCAAAACTTTCTGGAGGGCATACCGCTTCGAGAGCTCGAAAAAGTGGGGAGGGGGCCATTCGCCATAGCATTGTAGTAAGTGGCCCCCTCCCTACTCGTGCTTTCCGATATGGTGCAACGTTCCTTTGCATGGAGTGTTTTTAGAATTTTTTTTTACCTCCTTCGGCAGCATTTCCCAAACTATAGCGGAAAATATGAGCATTTTTTTGTTCCCCACGACCTTATGATTCATTTCCACAAGAAGAAGAAGCCATCGCTTGCATTTGGATGGAAGTGTGGATTATGTGTCAAACTTCCATCCAAAGCAGCAAAAAATCCCAACTTTTCCCAGAGTTCCAGCTATTTGAGGGTTCATTTTGGGCACAATTTTCGTGCTCGAGAGAACAAATTTCCCAGCAAAGGCCGTATAAATTCAGACCAACGACCATGGAACCAATGATTGCGCGCAGATGGAGATCCATGGCCCAAGGCCAGAGAAATAACTTTGGACTTATTTGGCTTTGCAATGCTGCAATGTGCTTTTACCTGAACGGCGCCGCGCACTTTCCCTAACCCTGTCCTTCATTGCCACAGTTAAAACGAACCACGGGGGGGGTCGTCGGATGATCGCTTTTCCTGCTATGACTAAGTCATGCTTTTCAGTCGAAGCAAACCGAATTCAGGTCGTCGTTTGACCTCGAAATGGAGTTTTTCATCGAATGCGAATCGAGTGATCTTCCACGAATAAGGCTGCACATCGCAAACATAACTTCCAAGCCAGTCAGATTTTTTCATGCCGCATTGTGATCAATCCTGGTCCGTATACGTCCGAAAACGTGCCTGCTTACGCCTGTATATCCGTCTTATGCGTGCCTGCAGACGTCTGTACGTCGGTATCCGTGTCTGTGCACGTCTGTACACGTCTGTATACGTTAATTTGTGTACGTCAATACTCAGCCATTATAAATACCAGGGCCACAGGAGTTTTTTTTCAAACTTTTGATGCATGGGGCATACGTTATTCGATCTCGTATATATGCGCCGTTAAATGCATTCCTTCGTGTAATGTGTTTTGCGGCGCAAGCGAAATGGGGAATTACATTGCCCCGTGCTTCAAAAGTCAGAAAGAAATCTCCTGTGGCCCGGGTATTCAGAATGGCTCCGTATACCTCGGTTTACGTCTGTGTGCGTCTGTATACGTCTTTATTCATCAGCTCACGTCCGTTTACGTGTGAAAACGTGCCCACATACAATTAATTTCAACCGCTTCATGCGAAGGACGACTGCTGTGGTGCTGTCGTTAGGGTATATCTTCGCCCAACATTGACGCGTCAAAATAAGCAGATTTTCCACGGGACAAAGAACTCTAAGAAAAAAGACTCGATGAAAATTAGCTTCGCAAATTTCTTTCCAAAAGCCTGCTTTCCAAAACAGCTTTGAGGTTACTCATTGGAATACTCTTCACTCCTAGGAACACTCTTCACTTCGAGGTTTTAACTTTAAAGTCCGCATGGTATCTTCTCTTCTTCCAGGCCACCAGTTCTTCAATGTCAATTTTCTGAGATATTTCAGGGAACGGAAACGCGAATGTGCTGAATGCGAGGGAACTTGCCAAATGTATTCGTATAACCTAGAGAAATAAAACTGCCTTTTTCCAGATCAACAACGATGTCATTTGCATTCTGCATTGGGCTTCCGTCTCGGTGAAACTTATATCAGATTAGGGGACTCTCCTCTAGCAGAGAAAGCCTGTGTGTGCGCTGCAGGATAAAGGAAAAAGCTAAACGCGTTTGGCCGATAACAGTTAGGCTCATTCGTGTACTAGCTTGGCTCAGGAAGGCAAACTGTTGCCAGATAAGCGACTCGTCATCGCAGGCATTATCAGAGCAGTCCATGAACCCTGTGAAACTCCCCTGGAGACCCTGAAAGAAGGGGTCGTGGCTGAAGGTCGTGAGGGTTCTCCGAGGGTTAGTCACGTTTCAATTCCTCAAAGAACTCTTTCGTTTTTCAAAAGTAAATTTTTGAAGTACTTCTGTCTCACTGATGGTCCGATATTAGTATAGGTATTGCCCGTCAAATCAGTTGTCATAGCCTCCATTTTCTGCGATGACATCAGCCATGGGGGCAGGATCTTATCTCTTCATGACCTATCATCGCTGATACGCATAACCTCTGGACAAGTCTTGAATCTGCCCAAAGCATCAGGTTGACAAAAATGTTTAACTTTAAATTCTTTAAACTTTAGATATTCCATTTTAGACTTTTTTGATATTCTATTTTAGACTTTTTAAATATTCTACTTTGAATTTTTTAGATAATCTATAAGCCTATCTATAAGCTATAAGATAATAATAAGCTATAAGTTAATAATAATAAGCTATAAGATAATCTATAAGCCTATCTTTAGAATTTTTAGATTCTACTACTTGAGATTCTACTACTTTAGATTCGTACTTTAGATTCTACTTTAGATTTTTTAGATATTTTACTTTAGATTTTGTTAGATATTCTATTTTAGATTTTATAGGTATTCTATACGCTAGATTTTTTACTTTAGATGTTTTAGATATTCTACTTCAGATTTTTTAGATATTATGCGCTAGTTTTTTTAGATATTCTACTTTAGAGTTTTTAGATATTCTACTTTTGAGCTTTTAGATATTCTACTTCAGATTTTTGGGTAATTCAACGACAGATTTTTTCCTTTAGATATTTTAAAGTTTATATTCTGCTGTCTGTATTTTTGATTTGACAAATTTCGGATTTTGCAAACCAAAATCTGACCGGATCGACCTCCTACACGCGTTTTCCTCGTCAACCTGCTTTTTATCATTACCTATCAGTATTTTCAAAATTATCAAAACGTGGGGGTGACAGGTCAGATGGTAAAAACAAAGAGAAACGTCAGCATGGGAAAAACAAGTAACGTAAAATGATACAAAAAGCAGAAGGCAGAAAAAAGATTGTGGGATCAATGAGGAAAGAAAAAAGCTGGAGCCGGAGATGTTGTCGGTGTTCAACATGATTGAGAAAAAGAGATTAAAAGAGAAAGAACGACCGCAGCTTGCCTATTTGGAGTTATTGACAAAGGGATGGTCGAAGGAAGCCATAAAGGCCACTTTCATTTGAGCCACGTTGTAGCGAAGTTAAGTTCCCAGTTGTCCTGAAATTTGCGCCGCCCAAAATGGAAAGAAGCAAAGTTTGTCTCGCTATTTGGAAATGCTGCAAGGGCTTGGCAAAATAGCATTTCCCGAACTCTGAAAACTCGGCAATTAACCACGATTGTGCTGGAAGGTGTTGGTGCCACAATAACGTCGTTATTTGGGCTGAATAGCCTCACGCGTGAGGATAAATCAAGTATATTCCAACGCGTGATGATAATTCAAATGCATTGCATAACGTGTGAGGATAATTCAGATGTATTCCAAAGTGTGGGATAATTCAGATGTAGGTATTCCAACGCGTGAGGATAATTCAGATGTATTCCAACACGTGAGGATAATTCAGATGTATTCCAACGTGTGGGATAATTCAGATGTATTCCAACGCGAGAGGATAATTCAGCTGTACCTACCTATTCCAAGGTGTGGGATAATTCAGATGTATTCCAACGCGTGAGGATAATTCAGATTATTCCAAAGTGTGGGATAATTCAGATGTATTCTAACGCGAGCGGATAATTCAGATGTATTCCAAAACGTGTGGGATATTTAAGATGTATTCCCACGCGTGAGGATTATTCAATGTATTCCAACGTGTGGGATAATTCACATGTATTCCAACGCGAGACGATAATTATTCGGATGTATTCCTATACATTCAATTGGAGATTGAACGATCCAAAAGATGAATATAATTATCTTATCATAAAGTTCCTGTGCACTTTGGGTGCTAGCAATTTTCCGGAATGTTTTCGCAACACCTCGACATGCACTTGTCGCAGCAGCAACGTGAAACTGAATGAATATTTTGTGGGTTTAAAGAGACCGCATTGACCAAAACTGGGGACCGAAGACACTCATAACTCACTGAATATTTTCAGTTTCCTCTATCGATCATTCGGGCCCTACGTTTAGCTGACCGCACACAACATATGAAGATGACCAATTTGACGCATTGCACACTGAAATGGGCCTGGAAGATCTGAATGAGCTGAATTTACAAATCAGTTTTTGTGATTCTTGAACCGATTAATGGCGCCCTCTAACCAAACACAACGTAAGTGGACAGACCGACCGCATACAGGAGCACGGCCGGTGTTACGACAAATACGCAACCCTCTTGCATATTTGTCGGATTTTAGGCCAACAAATACGCATTCCCCTCGACAAATTCACAACCCCCACGTGAATTTATCACGACAAATACGCAACCCCCCTGAGTATTTGTCGCGACAAATAGTCAGGTTGGGTTGAGAATTTGTCAGCAAATTCGCAGGGGGGTTGCGTATACTTATCGCGACAAATGGTCAGGGTGGGTTGAGAATTTGTCAGCAAATTCGCAGGGGGTTGCGTATTTGTCGCGACAAATAGTCAGGTGGGTTGAGAATTTGTTGACAAATTCGCAGGGGGGTTGCTTATTTGTCGCGACAAATACTCAGGGGGGTTACGTATTTGTCGTGACAAATTCACAGGGGGGGTTGTGAATTTGTCGAGGGGAACGCGTATTTGTTGGCTTAAAATCGGACAAATATGCAGAAGGGTTGCGTATTTGTCGCGTATAATTTGTCGTGACACCGGCGCTCAAGTACAAAACATATCGGCAGCACTTTACAAAACGTAATTCGTATAAGTTTAGTGCTTATGCCTGGTCTCGTGTTCAAGTAACTCACCATTTTTGGTTGGATTTGATTGAATGGATGCCAATTCCAAGCGTACATTTTTCCACACGATCATAAGCACAGAACCGGACAATCTTCCAAACGTACATTTTTCCGAACGATCATAAGCACAGAATCGGACAATCTTCCAAACGTACATTTTTTCCACACGATCATAAGCACAGAACCGGACAATCTTCCAAACGTACATTTTTTCCGAACGATCATAAGCACAGAACCGGACAATCTTCCAAACGTACATTTTTCCAACGATCATAAGCACAGAACCGGACAATCTTCCAAACGTACATTTTTCCACACGATCATAAGCACAGAACCGGACAATCTTCCAAACGTACATTTTTCCGAACGATAATAAGCACAGAACCGGACAATCTTCCAAACGTACATTTTTCTGAACGATAATAAGCACAGAACCGGACAATCTTCCAAACGTACATTTTTCCGAACGATTATAAGCACAGAACCGGACAATCTTCCAAACGTACATTTTTCCACACGATCATAAGCACAGAACCGGACAATCTTCCAAACGTACATTTTTCTGAACGATAATAAGCACGGAACCGGACAATCTTCCAAACGGACATTTTCCCC
>JASGXE010017848.1:0-10202 GCA_030068105.1 Sinentomon sp. SZTP_YWyxl
GATCACCGGTGACATTCCTTTCAGAATCTATCGATTTTGGATACAGGTGCAGATGGTGCACCGTAGAAATTGGTCGAACACAAATGCAGTAGAGAACATTTCAGGGATGGGCAAGGTAGGGTACCTTGGAGGGGGTAAAGAGGTCTACAACGGGGGGGGGGGGGTAGGGCACCGAAAAATGCAGGGGGTCTGGGGGTGGCAGTCCACCAGTAAGGGGGGTCTGGGGGGCAGTGCCCCTGACAGGGGGTTTGGGGGACAGCGTCCCCCAAACGCTGTTTTGATTATCAAAAAAGCTTTTTTGATAAATTAGGGGTCCTTAGATGCCATTTTACGACATTTCATGTCCTTTTTTTTCTTATCGTGGAGGGTTTGCAGTCGCAATAGATGGAGCAAGGAAAAAACTGTCAGACTTTCTGGATGAGTTTTTTTTTCATTTTACCATTATATGCAAATGAAAACAGAAAGTACAAAAGAAACAGAATGTTGCTATTGAAGTCCTGAGGTGTGCAGGGCACACACCAGGACTTCGGCCAAGGGTCCCCTCGGAAAAAGGCTTGGGGGTAACATCGGCCGAAGGTCGAGGTTACCCCCCCTAGCCTTTACCTATCCGGCAGGGGAATCAAAAAGGAACTGGTACAAAAGAAACAGAATGTTGCTATTGAAGTCCTTCCTGGTGTGTGCCCTACACCAGGAAGGACTTCAATAGCAACATTCTAGGGGGGGTAGGGGGGGAAACTTCGGCCACAGGCCGAGGTTACCCCCCCCCCCCCAAGCCTTTTTCCGGCAGGGGAATCAAAACAGAAAGCACAAAAGAAACAATGTTGCCACCTACTGAAGTCCTGGTGTGTGCCCTGCACACACCAGGACTCTTTTCCCACCTTTTTCCGAGTATGCCCTTTTCCGAGGGTACCCTTGGCCTTCGGCCAAGGGTACCCTCGGAAAAACTGGGGGGTAACCTTCCAAGGAGGGGGGTAAGTCCCTACCCCCCTTGAACCCTGGAACTTTTAAACGGCCCATGTTGAGGTATTGTACAGCAATTCCTTCAAGTCATTTTTAATGAAATGAGCACACCATAAAAAGTGGTTGGTTAAGTTTAGAGGGTGTGTGAGATTTTGAGGTTTGTGATAGTGTGACGTGGACATGATCATGGGTTGAGGAAAGGCGAAAAACTGTGGAAAATGAGAGATCGGATTTTGATGTTCCACTTATTCGGTGAAACTTGATGACACCGGACAGCTGGAGTTGACAAGTGAAGGTAATGGTGAACATGATCAAGGCAACCTGGAGCAAAATCGGTTTTGTTCATTATATTTCCATTATTATGCTTAGACTTACCCAACAAGACAAAAAAAACGATTTGTTCCGTGAAATTTGTTCAGTAAAATTTTTTTTTTTTCATCTTCTGATTCATTTGTGAGTAGGTACCCTACCTACTGCCATTTCTGACCTGCAAAAATACATTTTCTAGACTAGATGTGACATATTTGACATGTACATGCTTCTTTTTTGATATTACAGAACAAAAAAACATGCAAGAAAAATTTTTTTTAACAAAATAAATTTTTTTTGAAAACATTAGGTAGCCTACCTACACTGGTGTCAAAATTAGCCCATTTCCAAAGGAAAAATTTGTTTTATAAACAATTTGAAAAAAAAAATACCCGTTTTTGTTTTAAAACAAACTGTTTTGAAAACAAAAATGTTATTTTTCAAAGCCTTGTTTTAAAACGTGTTTGAAACAATGTTAAAAAACAAACAACCCTGATGTCAGCTCGGGAGCCGAACTGAAGAATTTCTTGAAAGAGCATGATCACTGATCAGTCTGCAGAAATAAGCCCCTAATACGAGTCGTAGGTATGTCTGTAAAGCCATTTGAAGTGGATTATCATCTCATGGTTCCATCTGTGCCGAACAGCCACATACCTGCAGGTGTCATCGAATTTTCTGCAAGAAAATTTTAATGCGCAAGCCGAAACTGCTGGCATACCTCCCAATTGATTACCTATTCCATTTTTGGGCCCTCAAATCTGAACCCAAACCATCCTATTCACCAAACCTCCATTCCTGCCCAGCAGTTCAGAGGTCCAGATTTCAGGGACAGCCAATTGCCCCCAATGCTGTGTTGATGTTCCACCCTGTTATTTAGCAAAGGAACTTGCGGGGAGTTCTGAGTTAGCCCAACACCCAAGCATCCAAATTTTCCTCCCCTTGCACAAGTCGAGCCAAAAACACAACAGTCTGAAAAAAAGAACTTCAATTTGATTAAGGAAATTTGTTTGCACTGCACATGTCGGCCTGTCATGATTTCTAATAAGTGGAACTTGTTTCCTTTATTAATCTAGAGATCAGTTGGATTGTTATGCAGGAGCATCAGTTTCATGTTATGCTTGTTAACCTGGATCTTCCGTCTAGTCTACTTACTGTTATATAATTCCGGGAGTGTTATTAACGAATTCAATATGAGTGTGAGTGTCAGGACATGACTCAGCAAGTGCATATAGTGGTACCTAGCTGTAATGACCACTGCTCAGTGTCACTGGAAGATGATTAGTGTTTGTGTTGTGTGAGGATGCTTTTGGCCCATTTAAAATGAAACTTAACAAGTGAGTTAGCCACTGACCAAGAAAACAGTTTCTATCTACCAGATTATCTTGAAAAAGATTGCTTCATTTGCAATCTTGCAAATGACCAAAGTTTTGTTCAAGCGATGAAGTGGGCCTGCAAAGTGATTAATAAATGGTGAGTCTGTCTGTAGCCTTCTTTTACGCATGTTTTATCGACCATAGGTCCAACATAAGCATGGGCAGGTACGTATTACAGGTACGTTTTTGATGTTTTTTGATTGCAATAGTTTGTCTGAAGTTTATGCCAAATCTAACCCAACTTGGTAGGTACCTACCGACCTACCTATGCATTTTTTCCATCTGCACACTTTGATCTTCAACACAACTAGGTAGCTGGTTTTTATTGGTCTCTATGATTTGCAGAAAATAATAAAATCATGAAAAAATGACTGAATGGGATGGAGACATGGTTTTGATTTTGTGTGAATTCCAATGAACGTTTTCGGTTGGAGTGCATATTTTGATTGAACATACTCAAATGTTACACATTTAAAATTTTTGCATGATAGGCCTGAATGTAAACTTAAAATTTCCAGGCCCTCATTGCCACTTTCCAACCAAATGTTTTTTTTTTTACTTTTCAGACTCGGACACCACCCAGCGACGATGCGATAAGTAGCTGGGTGGGGTCAGAGAAGTTGTCTTCATTGACGACTATACGATAGTGTAAAGCAATTTTAGGCAAAAGTCCAAAGTTTTAAATTAGGTATGCAAAAGGAGTTAAACATAGAAAAAAATTAAAATAAAGCAGAGGAAAACAAGGCCGAATAAATGTGTCAGATTGCAACCACGGTGTTGAATTTTTCTAAAATCTCAACAATTGCAATTTCCGCATGGAATTCAGCAAATCCAAGTGAAGTAGACCTCAATTATTGAAGTTAAATTCGAACACAAAAACTAATACTTCAAATACTGAATTTTTTGAAAATGTAGGTACCTCGGGGTAATTGACTTTAGAAAATGTACCCGAACTTCGAGGTACGTAGCTACTGCCTGCGGTTTGAATGAGGCTCTATCGGAAATGAATGAGGTACCTACCCATAAGCAGGCTACTGGCACCAAAAGGAAATTTGCTGGTGCATGTTAACATGTTCCATATCAGTGCATACCTGCCTATTTTCTTTTTCCAGATCTGGAATTTCAGCGATGACGGAAGTGCAGATGGATGACATTTTGGCCAATGCAGCGGAATTTATTAAAGGTTGGGTTTTGGAATGACATAAATTTTCCTCATGTAGTTGTAGCTGTAGGTATTTCGACACAGAGGTTGTGCAAACTTGTTCTGGCATATCATTAAGTATTTCAAACTTTCACCGCCAGCCACGTGCCTTGAAACACCTTTTGTTTGTTGGCATCTCGGAAGCAACAATGGCAAACGGAATATCCATTTGGTGGAGTAGGTAGGCATACCACATTTTTGTAAATGCTGCTGGTAAGCGACCTATTTGTGTTGTGGTTCGTGATTCATCTGCTACCTCCACACGTACCTTACCTTAGTGAATGGGGGTAAAGGAGGATGCACTGCACTGTCCAAAGCGCAAGAGGCCAAAATGAAAGTTATGGTGCTTGATAGTTTAATGATGGCTTTGTGAATTTTTGCATACAGGGTGTTTCAGAAGAACGCCAATAATTGTTAGGAGATATTCCTCATGGCAACGCAAATCAAAATATTACAAGTGAAAAATTGTTCCAACACCCCATTTTGATTTTAGGGATCCCAAACCCCCCAAAATGGCCCCATTTCGGGGATCAGAGGCAAATTTTCAAAATCGACACAGTAACCATATTTTCAGAATGGACTGTGTTATGGCTCTGTATGATTGGCAATATCTGTTTCTCTGTTTAAATTTCTCAACATTAATTTTAGTCATCATAGTGATTAGAACAAAAAATAAAGATGCACTCAATGCTGTCCAAATCTCCCTTTTGGTGTTATGCACCCCCAAAAAACCCAAAATTGACCCGTACATTCTATGGAATGGAACAAATTATTTTCAAAATCAACGTGGAGCAACCAAATTTTTGGAACTGATTACTTTTACGGTTTGAATGAACGATAAAGATGCATGAAATACTCTCCGGCCCCCATTTTGAATTTTATGGACCTTATCCCTCCAAAATGGGTAAATTCTTTCGAGAAAAAAGAGGATTTTGCGTGGGTCGGAGAGCATTTCATGCATCTTTATCTTTCATTCCAATCGTGATGAGGAATCAGTCTGAAAATTTGGTTGCTCCACGTTTTGAAAAATTTGTTGCCCAAATTGATTTTGAAAATTTGCCTCTATCCATAGGATGCATGGGCCAATTTTGGAGGTTTAGGGGGTCCAGAACATGAAATGGGGGTCATGGATCATTTTCGTGCATCTTTATTTTTTGTTCTTGTTCCACGAGGAATTGAGTCTGAAAATTTGATTCCTCTGTGTCCATTTTAAAATTTTGCCCCTGTTCCCTGAAATGGGGACAATTTTTTGGGTGTTTGGGGCCCACAAATGGGGTTCTGGAACACACTGTTGGTGCCTATTGCTCATATCTAGGCTTTTTATTATCAAAAATGATGGAGTACCTGCTTTGGTCTTGAATGTGTCCAGGTTAAAAAATCGGGTGATAGGTACTGTCATTCGTGGACTTTTGACTTCACACCCTTGAAAAATTGTATCTGCAAAGATAGGTGCATTTAAATTTGCACAGCAATTTCAGGTGCATTTTCACCACAACAGCATGGGCCAATCACGAAAAAGTTACCAGACCTTAATATCCGAAGAAGAAAACACAGGATCAATTCATAAAGTGAAGCACCAATTAATTACCCCACAACCAAATTACCCTACTCTTGGTTTCCCATTCTGGATTGTCTGCATGATTTTAACAGGGAATTAAATTCATTCAGCATTCAGTTTAATTGAATAGCAATGACATTGGAATAGGCATCAGAAAATTTGGAAAGGTTTTTGTTGTGAAGACAGCAGGGTTGCCATCCACATGGAAAACCTGAAAAATGTAGGGATTTGTAAATTTGCACCTCGAAAAGCTGGTAAAATCTTGGAATTTCATTCAAATGTTCATTCATTTTTTTCACACCATGTTTTGTTAATGATAAGTTCCATTCAGTCAATCGATTTAGTTGCACTGACGGTACAAGCAATTTCTCAGCTCATTAAAGAAGACATTGTAGACTATTGATCCTGTATTTGTGAACTTTTGATTTCAAATTTACTACCTACCAAATATTCAGATTAAATTCGCCTGCTGTAAAAGTGTTCTCATGAAATGCACACTTTGGTGGAATCGGGAATGGCTAAAAAGCTATTGAGGTGGTGAGGTGGAGGCCATCGCGTTTACTGTGGCAACACTTTTTACACAGGTTTGAAGACTTCAAAAGGGACTTGGTCTATCCAGGGAACTCTGCTTTGGATTTTGAGTAACAACCCTGGATAATCTCATTGATTTAAACGTTTTTGTTTTGTCCAAAAAGATGAAGCTGGTGGCCTTGCATTTTGATTCCAACACAGTGGGTAGGCTTCCAGTTGTAATCAGTGTCCTAGAACATTGACCTTTTCATGGGCACGCAGGCTGCATACCTGGATACCTACAGGGATACATTCATTATTCTTTACAACCCCCCTCCTCTTTTTATTTTGTTTTAGGGCGCTTGTACTTCATCACAGTTGGCCTTTATAAAGAGCTAAGGTCAACTGAGGCTGTGCATTTCTTCTCTACTGATGATGAATTGGTCTACGAGAACTTCCTTGCAGATTTTGGACCTTTGAATCTTGGTGTACTTTATCGATATTGCACGAAGTTGAACGTGAAATTTAAGGTATGTACCTACCTACCTATGTCTTGGCTTTCAATAAATAATCAGGTCGCAATATCAGCCTAAGCCTGTTACAACATTAACCCAAATTTAGATCTGAAAACATTATGAATAAGTTTTTTTGCAAATCTATCATACCCATACATGGATTTACCAAACATCATTTGCGAAGTTACGTCAGTTCAAAATTCAAATCTAGCAAGCTTCTGGCTTGCTAGATTTGAACTGACGTAACTTCGCAAACGAATATGATGTTTGGTAAATCCACGTATGGGTATGATGTACAGTAATTTGGAGGACCATAAATCTCCAAAATAGGGGGATAATGGCCAAATTTTGTCATAATTTTTTTCTCTTCTGTCAACCTTGGGAAACACGCTCACCAAAAATGCCATCTGTGAAGATAAAAATCAACCCGTTATATGTTCAAGAAGTGCTCATTTGGGACTTTAGGTGCCATTGTCTCCGAAATGGGGGGAAGCGGAACACATTTTGTCACTGATAACATGTCATATCTGTGAAGATAAAAATCAACCCGTTATATGTTCAAGAAGTGCTCATTTGGGACTTCAGGTGCCATTGTCTCCGAAATGGGGGGTAGCGGAACACATTTTGTCACTGAAAACTTTGGTCCCTGTGGTCATCACTATCAGTAACATGTGTTTCAGTTGTGCCCCACATTTAAGAATCGCACGGTAGAATCTCCAATGCCATTCTTATTCTTTGGATTTCTGGAAGAAAAAACTGTATATTCGTAGGTATCTAATTGACAGAGATTATTTGGTTTTGTATTTCATGCATTCCCAACAATGCGTTCGGGTACAAATTGATAAAGCACCGATGCTTTAAAGGCATCATCCGTTCATAGCACGGTAGGTCACCGGAACGACCTATGATGAGAGATGGGTCTACCCACTCACTCAACGGACGACGCGATGTCTCCGTGTGAAGTGGAGTAGTCAAGTTGGGAAGTCAAAAGTTGCTGGTTTTGTGGTCTGGTTGACAATAACATCATGCAAATTGATAAAGTTTGTACCAAAAGGCAGCCGGAGGGGTGGCACCTCATGGTCTAAGAAAACTCGCTACGGTGCAGGCGAAAATGCACATGTCATTTCACCTATGACTATTGACTGCACCATGAACAATGGCAGGATAACCCCTGTGTTGGTAAGGGTCTTTCAAAAATCCCAGGAAAACCCCCTGCCTCTGGATCTTTCGGAAATCACGGGCTGCAAGGCCCACCTGCTTACCGGACACTGCAGGTCCCATAGCTATGCCACTGACTGACAAAAGAAACTGTTGATGATAGAAACACTGGTCAAGAAATTGACAAAGAATGTTAAACTTTTGACCGTGCCATTACTGCCATGGTGTGCAAATGTTGTAAAAGATACCGAGTTGGTTTTAAGGGAAGTTATACACACTGTCGGTGTCGGCTCTTCAAACACAAAATTTGTCAAAACCTTTGGACCCTTTGGAATCTCTGGGCTGACATTTTGACCCCCATAATACTGTTATACCGAGGGTAGGGGAAAAAGGTAGGGTTCCAATCAGGGATGAGTAAATGTGCAAAACATAACAAGCAGTACCAACGTGGAGTACCGCACTCCAGTTTTGTACACTCACAAAACCATGCATTTGTTGCGAATGTTTGAGTTTCATGCACAGAACCAAATTTGCCGAGCTTAATTTTCATTTTTGAGACAAAAGCCCAAATGAAGTGTTTTTGCGATACATACCCCGAGGAGATTTGATTGAGGTCTTACTTATACTGCAGCACAAATTGTGGCCCTGCCCCACCGCTGCAGAAAAAAGTGAGGCCGGGTCATGGTTCATGTCGCAGCATTTGCAAGACCTCAACCAAATCTCCCCGGGGATATGTTGTAAATCTTGTTAATTTGAACTTGGATTTTTTGCGTTGAGACAAAAAAGCTCACAATTGGTCAAAAGTTCAGTTTCAGATTTGGAAGCTGGGGCATGGGGTTATTTGACCTGCTGTTATTTTTTTTTTACCTAAAATTAGGAATCTTGCATCCAGATTGCCAATTTGCTGCATGAAATTGAATTGACACCTTTGTGAGATAGGATGCTTTTCCAATTTTTGGACATGCATTCCGTGTTGCATTTGACTTGTGCCAATGATGTCTTAGGAAGTGCAGGCAGGTCTGTGCTTTTTTCCAAAACACAAAAAAGTTCATTCATCTAGTGTCTTGCCACTTGATTTTTTTCCGCAGGAAGTTTTTTTCATTTTCCGTTTTTTTCCGGAAGGTCTTGGTCCTCTCCAGCTCTTTCCAGGCAAGTTTGACTCAAGAGTCGGCTCTAAAGACTGAAACATGATGGCCTCGTAACATGAGCCAGATTCAATCGTAAGTGGAGAGGAAATCGTCAAACATAGCCTGAGAAAGCAATCTCGAATTTGGACAACCCGTTAAGTTTCCCCCTTCCTTCTGTAGTTCTCTTAGTCTAAGTCCGCAATGAAAAAACAGAGGCGAATGTTGCAATTTGGAATATATTTTACCTGATTTACTTGAAGGCCAAAGTCAGTGCTGCAGAAGCTGACTGACAGACTACCTTTGCAATAAGGAATCAATTCAACCTGCCAATGCATCTACCTATCTGATAGGTTCTTTTCTAGGAGAAAACGAAATGCTAGAAAATTTCAAAGCTTTCCGTGGTCTAAAAAGATTTAATTGCAATTGAAATAATTATTTTATCATTATTGCAGCAAAAAGTGGCCAAAATCGGCAAAAATGCATGTTGATTATGGAAATGTTCTTGCTTCTTGCATCTCAGGGGAAATTTAACGCAACAGATCCCCAACCAGGAGCCCTACCCCTTGGAATCTGGCTGCGAGTGTTGCTTCAATACCCAAAAATTTGCTGTGGGCTTTGACCCCCGATCCCTGCCCAAATAGATACCTAGGTATTTGACCATTTGTGGAATGTCAGTCCTTGGCTCAAGTAACCGGCCAGATCTTGAAGATACAACGTTTGAAGTCCAGAGAAGTGGGATTGGGACTTTTACAGAGCCAACGTTTCTGAGTTGATATTCTATTTCCGATCAGAGTTCTGTGTTTTTGCCCAAAATCTGGCAACATTTGATGTTGGCACAACACTGGAGCCAAATCTGCTCTTTTCCACAGCCCCTCGCCTATCTGTGCCCCGCAATGTTAAAAAGGATTCCAGGGACCTTCTTTAAATCAACCTGCTATATTTAGATGCTGCTGAGCTATAGCAGGGCGATTTTGGCAGGTTTATATTTGATCGCTAGCAGGATGATCGCAACCGATTGGTAGTTGTTATTCAAATTCTTGTTTTTGGATGCCAGGTAAAAACGCTCCAAATGTTTTGCTCGAGAGGTGGTTGTAGCGTAATGGTGCCACGTCCAACTAACAGGTACCGAATTCAAGCTCCGGTGAATGCACTTTTTTCAAAATTGGAGCAGTATTCATTGAAATTGATTAACCAGTTGGTTATTCAACACCGTTTTATTCGATTTCCCCCATGGGGAAATCGTTTAAATATCACTGGCTGATATTTGATTTTTCCAGTGAAAGTTTGTGAAAGAAAAAATAAAATTATTAAAAAACGGCTGCTCTAAAATAGCTATGGATTAACTGAATTAAAATATGCAGAATAAATGAGACAAGAATTGACACGAAATCCTTTCCATTTGTGGATGAGAGGCTCAGCAGGACTTTAGAGGCGGTCCACAGCACCTCCAACTTTTTGCATTGCTCAAATTGGAGATACTGTTATCTATCT
>JASGXE010017849.1:0-10560 GCA_030068105.1 Sinentomon sp. SZTP_YWyxl
TCCCTCTCCTCCCTCCTCCCCCTCTTCCCCCTTCCCCCCTCTCTACCTCCCTCTCCTCCCGCCCACCATCCTCCATCCCTTTGCCTCTCTCTCCCCCACCCACTCTCCCTTCCTCCCGTCTCCCGCCTTCTCCCTTCCTCTCTCTCCTACCTCTCTCTCTTCACACTAAAAGAGCTATTCTATCTCTTCCCCTGTGACATATTTTCATTTATATGCCTCTGAATTTAGCTTGACAAAAGTGACAATGCGTTTGCTACCACGGTTGACAGCACCCAGGGAGACTAACCAACTTATAATTAGTTAAGTCTATGCTCCACATGCTCGAGTTCTCCATTTCCTCTCATCTCATTCACTCGCCGCCCAGTGGGTTTTACACACTGTTTGGTGCTGTGGGGGCACTGGCACTGATCATTTCCAGGGTCATTGTTTTATAAATGGGGCATATGGGAAATATGGTGAATATATTGGGGGATGTCCACCCCTCTCGGTGGAGTCTGACGATGCGACACAGGTGGCGGGTTTTGTTTGGAATATGAGCTTATGAAGTACCTATGAGATGTGATATTATTCTCGGAGAGAAGGTGCCCCGTCCTGACGCAAGCAAAGAGGCAGAGAATTAGCGAAAACAAGCCTTGTCACATGATTAGAAAATTGGAATATCGTGTTCTGTCGCAAAACATGGGAATTTTGGTGAAATCATACACGTTCGCCGTATTCGCGTCGTGCGGCAGTTGCAGCCCATAATTAGATTGGGATGACACAGGGTGAGCCAGAGATTGGAGACGCTAAAGAGATGTACTGTTTGCAACACACTGTTTGACGCTGTTGTTTGTTCCCCATCGGCCATCGCTGATTTCTTTTATCACCCCTTGACCGGCTTGGAACTCTGTTCGTCGACCAGCTACCATCACCATTTTGTGGCAGCTTTGTAAAATTAAAATTAAAATTTATATTAGCATCACCCATATGGTGTGGTATTTTCCGACAACTTTTGCTTATCAAAATATTGGCCCGACCTCTGCCGTGGACGAGCTCGATCTGGAGACTGCTGCCTTGGAA
Source organism: Sinentomon sp. SZTP_YWyxl (assembly GCA_030068105.1). Taxonomy (NCBI): domain Eukaryota; kingdom Metazoa; phylum Arthropoda; class Protura; order Sinentomata; family Sinentomidae; genus Sinentomon; species Sinentomon sp. SZTP_YWyxl. Next base: position 1,060 of record JASGXE010017849.1, read on the forward strand.
TTTGAGGAGGCGGCCAAAAGGCCCCGCCTGTTGCCTTGAAATGCTGTCGGTTCTCGAATCCTGTTTCAGAAGAAATATCATTCAATTCGCTCATTTCGGGGTGTCTTCTTCATGCCGTGCGAAGTGAAAATCTCGAGAACCTATGACGAAAAACCTCACCACCAACGCGAATTACCAAGCCATTTCAAGTGCACAACAGAATCAAGGTTTTCCCATATCCTTTATGCGCATGAAGCTGATGTGTAAGCACATTTCAATGGCTTATTGTTCAGGAGTTAGTATTTGGAGTCTCTGAAATTAATTACCCACTCAATATGGGCGTTTCGAGGACACTTCTAATCTGCGGACACTTTTGTTGCGTCTAAGAGTTCCAGACAACTGAATAAACACTGATTCTATCCGACGATGTGTGTCTATAAATTTGAAAATGAAATGGCGAATTGGCACCAACGAATATACACGACAAGCCAAAACACATGGGAGTTCATAACTTACTCAGGCATCATGTTTAATCAATGTCAACATGCGCCGCAAACACCACGACATTAGTCTAAGGCGAGAATCGAGCTGTGTTAAAAAGGCGTGAAACTGCATCGAGCTGTGTAAAATTGGATGGTCCCTGTATTAGACAGACCTTTTATTAATCTTCTATACGTATGTTCGACAAATTTTAGACGACCTGCATAAAGATATACTGTTTCTGCTTTCGTCATCTCCCAGAAAAATAACTGAATTCCAAAATTTCCAGATAGGCATATGGAGTGCTCAAGTTATTCGACACAATGCACATTGAAGATTGTGGAACAAAAGGCTCTGTACATTATGGACAGGCAAATGCTGTGCATCAAATGTTTATCGAGCAATGGCAAAAACTTGAGCAATTAGTTAATCAATTGAAAAAATAAAGTCAACCCATTGCTACTCGCTTGGGTTGAAATCACTAGCTTGCTACGATGAAGCTGTTGCTACGCAGTTGCGTCAGTGACATCTAGTTGGATTGAAATCACCAGTTAAACACAATGGGATTAATGCTATACTTTGTTACGTCAGTGCCATCAAGTTGGGTTGAAATCACTTGCTAACCATGACAAAGCTATTGCGCTACACAGTTGCGTCAGAGATTGGAAGAACGGAGGAAAGAAATGAGGAGAGGAGAGAGGGAAAGTGCAGGGAAGAGGGAAGAAAAGGCCGGTAGGATTGAGGCAGGACGGGAGGAAAGAGGCTGAGCTGGTGAAAGAAGAAGGGAAGGGCAGGTGGGTAAGAAGGGAAGGCGGATGACATGTGTGAGAGAAGATGAGTGGCACGAGTGACGAGTGACAGAGGTATTCCGGATGGTAAAAAGTTGAGGGAAAGGAAGGAGAGGTGAGGGAAGAAGGCAGGGAGGTGATTGAGGCAGGAAAGAGGGAGAAGAGTGGCAGTGAAGAAGAACGAAAGGCGAGTGAGTGGGGGGTTAAAGAAGCAGAGAGAAGTATATTAGGGACAAAAGCACATTGGTGGGAGAGGAGGGGAGGGAAAGGAGACGGAGAAAGGAGAAAAGAAACAGAGTGGAGGAAACGAGGACGTGAGTGAGGTACAGATGACGGAAAGGCAGGGGTGGGGATGGGAGAAGGGAAGTCAGGTATAAGGAAGAAAGATGCGAATGAGGATATGAGCTCGGGCGAGGGAAGAAAGGAGAGTGAGGAATGAAGGGCAGAAGCACTTTAGCGGAAAGCCAAAAGCAGGATGAGAACAGCACAAAATAATGTTCGTTCCAATTCAAAATCGAATCAGTCGCATGAATTGAACAATTTAGGTGCAACAAAATGGAAGAGCTAATTCGTAGGGTGTGTTCCACAAATCACCCTTCTGAAAACAGTGCCTGCGTTTGATGCCCTTATTCTCCCCACATTTCAGTAGCAATGGTATATCGACCTGGGGAATTAATGAAGGTTAAATTTTGTTTTGCATTCCATATTTTGTCCACAAAAGAAACACAGAATCAACCTGAAAACAAGAGTGCATGGGAGGAATTGCAAAGGACTGGCTTATACAGGGGTCATCCATTTTCAACAGGGCTTGATGCAGTTTCACGTCTTACACGAATGTCATGATGTTTTGTGGCTCATGTTGCCAATGATGGCGCCTGTGCTTATAATGGATACATATGTGCGAAGACATTTGTATGGAGTATCTTCGTGTCTAAAATTCAAGGACCAATCAGAGCTTGCCCCAACAAGTGAAGGCGTTGACTCACTCTCTCTGAAGGCGTTGACGCGCAATGGACCTTCCTCAAAAATTTTATAACATCCTTACTGGATCGTATTCCAACTGAAAGGAAGGTAATTGACACGAGGTTTCCCTGGTCCAACGACAGGCTTAAAACATTGATTCGCAAAAAGCGAAGGCGCCACAAGACCGCCATCCTCTTCCCAACAGACGACAACTTGGCAAGTTTGAGGGCCATTTCCAATGAGGTATCTGATCTTAGTAAAAGGCTATTTTCAAGATATATTAACTCTCTTGCTGATTCCCCACATTCAACGCGGTTTTGGGATTTTCTTAGGAGGAAAAAGAGTGGACATTCTTCTATTAAAACACTACTGGATGAGAACAGGTGCCCCATAGAATCGCCAGTTGGGAAGGCGAATGCTCTTGTCCGCGCCTTTGGAAGTAATTTCTGCCAGAGTGATACTTCATCGACCGCGGGTAGTTCGCAACCTAAATTTTCGGTAACTGCCGATGGCGAAGTTGGATGGTCTGTGGAGGATATTATTACAAAGTATTTTGATGTCTTTAAAATAATTCGTTGTATTAATAGTTTGTGTGCAAGGAAAGCAGTGGGCCCTGATCTTATCCCGATGGCTTTCTTTAAAAATTTGAACCTATCTTTTGCTGCATATCTGGAGCTCCTTTTTGAGGGGATACTTCGTACAGGCAATTTTCCTGATCAATGGAGAGAAGTTACGATTGTTCCGATTCCTAAGAAAGGCTGTGTTTCAAATCCACTGAATTATAGACCTATTTCTCTCATTTCAAGTGCCTCTAAAATTTTTGAAAAACTGTTGTGCTTCGCACTTTCAGATTTTGCTGTTTTGAAGGGAATTGTTCACCCACTCCAGCACGGGTTTCAGAACAAAAAGTCATGTGAAACTCAACTAATTGGGTTTGTTCATGAGATTTCGCTAAGTTTGGAGAAGAGAGAGCAGGTAGATGCTGTTTTCATTGATTTTGAGAAAGCGTTCGACAAGGTCAATCATCAGCTGCTGTTGGGGAAGCTTTCTGCAGCTGATTTTCCAGTTCCCTTGATCTCACTCCTGGAATCATACCTGTCCAACAGAAGGGCATTTGTTTTGGTGGGAGGATGTTTGTCCGACGAAGAGCTGATTTTATCCTCCGGCGTTCCACAAGGAAGCTCACTAGGGCCACTGCTTTTCTTATTTTATATCAATGATATTTTGATTGACCTGTGCTGTACTGCTAGGCTTTTCGCGGATGATTTAGTTATTTATTGTCCTTTTGTTGGTCCTGAGTCCCAAGACATTTTGCAATCTGACCTCAATAAAATTCAGACCTGGTGCCGGAAGTGGAAGATGAAAATAAATGTCGGGAAGTGCGCTTCTATGACTTTCCTTAGGTCCGTCAGGTCTGGCATACAATTGCCTAGACGAACTTATTCGCTGGGCGGGACACCCATCCGCAATGTGTCCTCTTTCAAATATCTTGGAGTAACACTGTCTAGCACTCTGAACTGGGGTGAGCATATCAGTTCAGTTGTTAACAAGGCCAAGGCCGCTTTGGGAGTAATCCGGCGCAATCTGTCTCACGCAGAAAAAAGTATCAAGTTGATGGCGTACAAAACGTCTGTTCTGCCCATTCTGGAATATGCGTGCTGTGCCTGGGATCCCTTTCTTGTATGTCACATTGACGCTCTTGAAAAGGTGCAGAGAAGTGCGGCCCGGTTCATCATGAACGACTACGGCTACACATCCAGTGTAACGGCTATGCTTAGTGGGCTCGGCCTCTCACCTCTGTTTGTTAGAAGGTCGGAGAGACGCCTTTATACTTTGAAGAAAATCCTCAGGGGTTCCCTGATCATCCCTCTTCCAGATGAAATTCGAGCAAGCCAGTTCAATAGCAGCCGCTCCCACGCCAACAAATTTTTGGTTCCTACTATAAAATTAAACACACACTTTCATTCTTTTTTCCCTAAAACCCTTCGGGAATGGAATTCTCTCCCCAAGGACTCGAGCTTGATTAGAAATTTGACCGCTCCTGAATTAAACTTGAGTTAAACGCTTCTTTTTCAAACTCTCCCCATTTTGACTTTAATTTGTCGATTGTTTTTTTTTTTTTAACTTTGTTTCTCTCCTGTTTTCTCATTAATGGTCCATTACGTTGTGCTGTTCATATGTTTTTTGCAATCCTTGACTGTTTTTCTCGTGCATGTGTGTTATTATTTGCATTTAAATCGCAAATTTCAAATACAAATACAAATACAACATTATGCGTCTCTCAGGGAAACCCTGGCACGCTTTTCAGTGTACCTTGTAGTTTGTAAATTTCGCAAACTGATGTTAATTTAATCAATCCATGCGTTTAAATTGGCACCTAGCACGCTGCCATCATTTCCATAGGACATACCACCTACCTTCCACAACAACGACGCCCTTTCCATTTGTGCAATTACCATTCGCCACCCTCTTCATCTATCAGCAAATTTATTGAAATTTTGCCTGCAGAACTGCGTGGCAAATCGAACCGTCTTCAATCAAGAATCAGAATCAGCTGCAAAACGCAGGTAATGCCATAAATGCCTGGATGAAAGTGTGAACGGTTCTTTTCACAGAACTCTACTGTACCTGCTTGGCCAATGCAGTCGTGTAATTTTAAAATTTCACCGAGCTTTGCTTTCAATGCAACGAACAGTCTGGCTCCACGAAAAGTGATGATAAAGCCTACGTTTATGGCCAGGGAATATTGGACCTGTGTAGGAACAGCCCTAAAAGTGAACAGCTCTAGCCGTGTACCTGCGAGTAATGTTCCAATTAAGAACTGGCTGCTTTTACCATTCCCCTATTTTCCGCATCCTCACCCCCACCCCGTTTCGTGAGTGTAATAATTTCATTACGTTCAGTTCGTTACAGTTTGAAAATTTCGCTGTTTCAAAATGAGGTTTTGTTTGCTCGATCACTGCAACAAGAGGCATGTCATGTCGCTTCGGTGCCTGTGGTGTGGGGTGCATCTTGAGCTGAAGTTCGCTGGATTGCCAGAGCGTTAGTTCGCCTATTTTCCGCTTCTGGCAGTGGCGCTCTCGCTGGACGCCACAGAATGAAAGGAACTTGTGGCTGCGAGATGGACGCAGAACATGCTTGAATTCACCTTTCGCATGGCGCGAACCGAACATTCGATTCGCGGCATGCCCCTTGTTGCAGAGATGCCTTGTTTGATTCGATCAACCTTGGATAACCTGAGCGTGTGACAAGAAAGGTGTAAACTGCTTTCAAAAATATACGTAGAGATGAACCGACTACTCTTTCTTCGCCACATTCATGATTTTGTTTTAACAATCGTTGCTCACATAGTATCTACGTATTTCCCTTTTTACGGCCGTTTGTGGGTGGGTTGTGGGTTTGCCCAACCGGGCCTATGCATGCATTTCGGAGATATTGCCCTGAAGAATCCCAGAAATGAGCTCTTTCAATGCATTTTGCAAATTTTGGAGAGCCCATCACGGAACTTTCACGGCAAAGACTACTGATGCACACCTATTTCTCTGCATGGGTCATTTATTTATTTTCGTACCACCATGGATTGAAACAGAATAGAATGGGCTTTCTTTAAAAAATGAGGGACTTTTATGGCACAGTGCTATTCGGGACCGATGACTGGGGCAGAACGAACTGAGGCAGAAGTGGATTGAGGCAGAATTTTTGCATTTTTGGAGGCTGATTTTTTAATTTCTCCGGGTTAGGTTAGGTCAGGTTAGGAAGTTAGGACAGGTGAAAGCTACCACTTCCATGCAAAAACTCCCTCTAAAACTCCCTCCTTTGTCTAATTCTACCTCAGTCCACTTCTACCTCAGTCCACTTCTGCCTCAGTCCGTTCTGCCCCAGTACCCCGATCCTGCTATTCATCTCAATTCGAATGCAGTGTCCATCAAAACCTTTCGGCAATGGAAAATTCCAACCGTGGACCAGGGCCCATCCAATTTCAACAGGGTTTGCTTGAGTTTCACGCGTTACACGATGCCATATGATTTAAGGCGCATGTTACCATGCCACTTATAAATGGCGACTGAGTCTTGTGATAGTGTCCTACATGTTCGAAGTGTTTTGGAGGGGCGTGTACAGGCAAGCGAAAAGCAGCTTGACTGCGTTAAATTGAACGTCAGGGATTTCGCTTTAACCAAACCCAGAACATGCTTCAAAAATTCAACAAGGTCTGGACATTTTTTTCGATGTGGTTTTGTGGTGGCTTGAAAATGTTCGATAATCTGCTATTCGCCGCGATCGGATTCGGGCGATAGCCTCTGGCGAATGTCCAGCGAAAGTCCGGTGAAAGTCCGGTGAAAGTCCGGCGAAAGCCCGGCATGAGTCCAGCGGACTTTAATTTATAGACCGCGTATTTCCAGGCCTACGTGTTATTTATTGACCTGTGTGTAATTCTGATGAGCCTCGCTGGGACTTGTTAAACTCTGTTTTTTTTCTCGAAGAACCCAGGAGATGCATCAATTCAGTTGCTGCTTCATTGGACCGCGAAAGCAAAATCAGGTTATTCGAGTAAGTTCATGGGTTGCGCTGGTTGGGTTCAACCTCATTGGGTTTTCAGTTGGGGTTTCGGTTGGATTTCATATCTCCCACTGATACAATTCTGGAAATATAATAAAAACCACAAATATCAATTTGAATTTAAGGAGATTTCACTGGCTGGGTAACGCATCCATGGCAACTATAAATGTGGAAACATATCTCATATTTTCGATTACCTATGGGCAGGGTGACGCGAAACTCTTTTCCCATATGTGATGGATAACATGGTGGTTCAAAACTGCAGAACCATTATTGGCGGCACATTAAAATTCACGTTGGAAGCGAAGCCAAATACTTCGTCCAAGAACACCATTTGAGTTCCGTGCATTGCTACTTTGTTAATACCTACGTGATTTCAGAAGGAGATATCTATTGTTTTATGAGGGGGAAATTTTGGTTTCTGTGCACTACTCCATTCCTTTTTCGATCTCACCTTACAGTGTTGGGATCGCTCTGCATGCAACAACATGACACGACTTTCTTGGTGTTTCAGAAGTCCATATGCCAATAAATAGACATCTAATCTGGCGTTCTGAATCGTTTCAATACATGAATTGCCTACTTCATCTTGAACTTTGCTGTCTTGCGCAATGCGCAATTGAGTATTTCTCCGGTTTTTGGACATTGCACTCACTCGCTGTGGCTCAACTTGAATGCGGGTCCATTCTCGAGCATATGACAGGTTCCTTTTTGTTGCTTCAAGCATCTCAATGCAATGCTGTTTCTGCCCTCGTTTTTCTGGACCAGAATGCTCTGAAGGGCGCAGATTCCAATTTCGTCGTCAGCGTGCGTCGCCTGTAAATTGACCAAGCGCATTGATTGCAGCTTTCGAACATGCTTCTGCTCCTGGTTGGCCCAACCTGCATGCAAAAAATAAAATAAAATTAATATTGGGAATAAAAGTTCATCACAGTTTCTGAGGTCTCTATCGGCATAGGAGAAGTGAATGTGTAGCTTGTTGCAGAAATGCTGGAGAAAACGTCTACCGAGGTGAAGATTAAGAAAACGCCGACCGAGGTCAAGATTAAGGTGACGCCGACCGAGGTGAAGATTGGGAAAACGTCTACCGAGGTGAAACTAAAAAAGCGTCGACTGAGGTCAAGATTAAGGTGACACCGACCGAGGCGAAGATTAAGAAAACGTCGACCGAGGTCACGGTTAACCATGAACTAAAATGGGAGCACTTTCTCGTCGAGGGTCAAGAGAACAGGCCACGGCAAAAAGTTCGCTGGTTCCGGGTTGGAAATCCAATGAATTACTTCCAATGAAAATCCCTGATTACTTCCAGGTTCAGGGCACCAATAAGAGAAGCAAAAGATCGACAGCAGAATCATGCGACATCCGCAGACGCACTTAAAATCGTGAAATATCTGTGGTTTTTTTTTCATCGGAAAAATAATGGCAAAAATCACCTTAACAATTCGCCATTTGCTTTCTTTTGCCCTTTTTGGAGAAAGTTGAACTATCCTCTCTATTGGAATTCTGATTCGCCCGAGCTGATCAATCTGAATAGGTGCATTGCACATTTCCATGTCTCTACGTCGATGCAATTCAAGTCTTGATGGCTCAGAAACGCTGAGGAAGTGGGGTGGGTGTGTGAAAAGCTGAATATGTTGGAATTGTATTCGGCACCTTGTGGGTTGGTGCCTGGGTTTATGTTTCTTCGGAAAGACGGCGAAGGAGGGAGCAAAAATGAGGGGGGGGGGAATGGAATATCGAGATAGCGTTGTGGGTGCAGGCCAGCAAAAGGGCCTCCACAGCAGGTTTTATAGCCGGGCCGGGGTGTGATAGTGGCGATTTCAGGAACCAATCTCCAACACAACAGGGTCCATAAATTTATTTCAGGCTCTCAAAGCAAAATTGGTACCCATTTCCTAGACTCATTGCCTTATATTTTTTCCATTCCCTTCCTTCCCATCGTTTTTACCGATATATTTTCTTGTTAGAGTTACCTATTGTAGAGGCAGCAAGGAGGCAAGTCATTGTAGGCAAAGCTTCAATTTCCAATCGCAACTCTTCGACTCTTTATTACAGCGGTATCCCAATAAAAAGAATTGTTAGAAGGATTACACTGCTTCATGCAATAGGTATTAGCTATGGAGTTTGTGATGGCTATACATCCCGCAACGGACAGAGCGTTGGACGCGTGTGGGATGGGCAAGGCGGCTTACCTTCGTTGAGCTCAGCTGCGAACACTGGATGAAAAGAATCTAAAATGAGACATTTGTGAGCAATGTTACGATTACCGCTATTTTAATCGGGACACCCTGTACAGCTTGCGTACGAAGGCAATTGCCCTAAAACAGTGGACTCTGCAAGGCTGAATTGCGTATCCTAAAATGACCGTGGGCACACAGACCAACACACGTGTTTTCAGAAGTTCTGGTGCAGCATTGTGGCGCATCCAGGATTTTTTTCGGGTGTTATTTTGGAATGGGAAAGATAGCGATCCGGCTTCCCAAGGGGCCGGGCGGAGGCTCCAGGGAGGGGGTTGTGGGACAGAGAGAAACTGGGGACATTTTGTCTGGTGTTCATTATGGTGCAATATGGGGTTCCTCTTGATGAAAAAGAATGATGTGAGCATCCTCATGAAGTGATCAACAGTTGAGAAATGGACAAATGCTGCAGGCAATCAAAGATAATTTTTTGATCAGAACTTGGGCTACGTTCATGATTCTGGATTTTTATTTGAAGTAACAAAAGTCTGGTCGAA
>JASGXE010017851.1:0-10200 GCA_030068105.1 Sinentomon sp. SZTP_YWyxl
CCTTTTTGCAAAAAAACCCTTTTGATTGAGTCAGTATTATTTCTGCGGGTGTACATCCCCCTGAGAGAATGCCTGCAGCCATGGCCAGGCACATCCATGATACCATGTACAACCACAGAAATAATACTGACTCCCATGATCCAATGTAGTTACTTGTAAAAAGGATGTGACTGTTCCTACCACCGCAGCATTGATGTGCTCTCACGAGATATGATGCCAAATCTACTTCATCGTGGGCACCTACCTATCCTACAAACATAACCCTGGACATGGTAGTCTCGATGACAACCCACGTCACGGAAAATTGCGAAGGAGTGCAAAGAGAAACCAGCCTCAACTTGAAAAAGAAAAAGTGAAGAAAAGTGGAGATTTGCTGGAGCAGAGACGACAAGTTAAGAATATTCCTGGAATCTTTACATTTTTTCGACATCAAGCGCTTCGTGGTTGCTGGTCAAGATTCTGCCAGTTTCCAATTTCCGTGAAAACATTCCAAGGTCATTTCATTTCACAATCATCTGCGGACCAGAGAGGCCGGTGTGAATATCGAAAGGCACAAAAGCAGTAAAAATGTTGCTTATTAGTTCTTTGGTACATAGGTAATATGGTTAAAAGTAAACTAGCAAGAGGTACCAGGTACCTACCTACCTGAGCGACCCCTTCCCATACCTTCTTATGCCCAACCTGACTACCTACTCAGAGAAAAAAGACTGTACCGAAGTCAAAAGCAGATGCGAAAACCACGAGACTAGTAAAGCAAGAATTTGGAAAATGTTTCTTCGGGGAAACCAAGCAGGTATTCTTGGGAATCTTCACCAGAATTTTCAACAGAAATTCATTCCCTTTGGAAAGTTGGCCAGTCAAAGACACAGAGGAAAATAAAAACAAGACTAAAAATATTCCCGGAATTTTTTTATTGAAAATTCCTGGGAATTTTAGTGGGCAATATTCCCTTTAGAAACTTCTGAGGATCAAAAACAGATACCTACAAAATCAAAACGAGACTGGAAATATTTACTGAAATTTTCATTGAAAATTCCCAGAAAATTTGGGAATATTTTCCATGGGAGCTTTCCCAGAGGCAGGAATATTCCCGCACTCCGAACACTGCTTGAACACTACAGAAGATGGACTTGCAAAGAAATATCAGGCGAGGGCGACAGTGTTGAGGACACAAGATATCTCGGGATGGAGGAGACTGAACAAAACTTCGGGTGTGCTTGCACCCCGGATTCCCAGGGACAGGGAAAATATTTCCACGGATTAAAGGGGGGTTAGCCCCCTGTCCCTGTGTCAAGAAAACCGGCCCGGTTTCAAACGTCTGTGTAATTGAACTTCACAAAAAGAATCTGAAGCTGAATGAAGCCCCATGTTCCTGTCCAGGAAATTTAAGTGTTTTAAAATATGAAGGACTGCTGGTTCATCAATATCCATGCAGTTTGCTGACGGTATTGCCAAATTTGAAAAAAAAATAGTTTTAAAACAGCAGGTACCTACCCATCCAAAAAAAATGTTTCAAACGTTTATTTTCCTGTGAAAAATAATGTTTTTAAACTGACAGGCATTTCAACAGCAAATTTTTTTTACTGTTTTACACCAACCGTTTTTTTGCCGTGCCGATCTTTATTGGCTTTGAACCTATGCCCCTCACCCCGGACATTGTTGCCAGTGAATCCAATTGTTCGGCTTCGTTTGAAAATCTGACGAATCCGTAACCTTTGCTATCTCCAAATTCATCCACTATTACTGCAAAATTTGAAAATACAAAAATGCTTGAAATAAAAAAAAACTAGATCCATTACAGGGAGGACAATACCCAATGAAACTCAAAACAAAATGATGTGGCTTGAAAGCATCAGAAATGAAATATGTGGCAGCATCATGGGTACAAATGCCAGAAGTTCACATCGTTACATGGTTTGCCAAAAGTCCCGGTACAACTTCTGAATGGGTGACCTATGCAATCCTTGTATTTCCTTTCTTCCATCTTATAATTTTCGCCTGCTACAACAGGGTTGTACCACCTGAAACTTATCTCGATTTTTCAATCTATATTATCTAATCTGGGATCTCTAACTTGCTACAGATTCTTTTAGATCTCATTCCATTAGCTGCAGAAACCACAATGTAAACAAGGGCCCAAGGAAAGAATACCGAAGGGTATTTCGGTATTTCGTTGCTTTTGTGCCATTCCAGCAATGCAGATGGTGGCGAATAATCAAAATACTTCTGCTGCTACCAAAGAAAATTTCAAGTTTTCAAGTTAAGCCAGCACGCTCAACATATTCCTTGCGGGTAGGTGCCGACATCAGATGGTTTCCCCAGAAATGGAAAAACAAAACCATAACTGAAATATCGAAGAAAAAATCAATGACTGTCTGAATTTTGAGGGAGGGATTTTGACTTTGGAAAGAGGAATTTTGACTTTGGAGGGAGGAATTTTGACTTTGGAAAGAGGAATTTTGACTTTGGAGGGAGGGATTTTGACTTTGGAGAGAGGAATTTTGACTTTGGAGGGAGAAATTTTAACTTTGGGGGAAGAATTTTGATTTTGGAGGGAGGAATTTTGGCTTTGGAGGGTGGGAGGAATTTTGACTTTGGAGGGAGGGATTTTGACTTTGGAGAGAGGAATTTTGACTTTGGAGGGAGGAATTTTAACATTGGGGGAAGAATTTTGATTTTGGAGGGAGGAATTTTGGCTTTGGAGCAAGGGATTTAGAAACTTTGGGGGGAGGGATTTTGACTTTGGAGGGAGGAATTTTAACTTTGGTTAAAGTTGGTGGGAGGAATTTTGACTTTGGAAGGAGGAATTTTAACTTTGCAGGAAGGAATTTTAACTTTGGGGGAGGAATTTTTACTTTGGATGGAGGAGTTTTGACTTTGGGGGGAAGGATTTTGACTTTGGAGGGAGGAATTTTGACTTTGGAGTTTGGTGAGAGGAGTTTTAACTTTATGGGGAAGAATTTTCACTTTGCAAGGAGGAATTTTAACTTACGAGGTAGGGATTTTGACTTTGGAGGGAGAACTTTAACTTTGAGAGGAGGACTTTTTGCTTTGGAGGGAGAAATTTTAACTTTGGAGAGAGGAATTTTGACTTTGTAGGGAGGAATTTTGACTTTGGAGAGAGGAATTTTGACTTTGGAGGGGTGGATTTTGACTTTGGTAGGTAGGTAAGTTTTTGACCATTATTTATCATTTTATTTTTTTTCATGATCATTGCACGAATGTTATTCTTTCGAAAAACCCAATGAGTCTCCGCAATGCAAACAAATTTATTGTGGTAGGTACCTGGTGCCAGGGATGGGTAAACGTATAAAACTCCACGTATAATACGCGCGTATAATACGTACGTATAATACACGTAGAAAACGTATAAAACCTAAAAGTCGAGTGATACCTCATTTTTTGCAGAATAAGCTGCTCCTTAACATGCTAACATTCTTTTTTGTCACATTAAAATAACGACAAGCATCATCATCAATGAAAGGAAAAAAAATTAAAACGGCCAACCAGTGAAGCCCCGCAATTACTTTTAAGTTGGCCACACAGGATTGTTTTTGCCACACACCATTGTAAAATGCATTTAAAAATTGTATGTGCACCAACCATGTGAATGTTGATGCTGCCATATTGGAATTATTTACTTGCATCTTTTATAACATTTTGCACCTTTTATAACATCAATGTCAACATTTTTGTTAAGCAGCAAATGGATGCAAGAATGGTTGCAATGAGAAAGTGCCAAAAACCAACCTCATGCTTTGTCTCACCTTTGCAATGTTCATTTGCTAAGGAAGCTTGTTCCATAATGAGGGTGGCCCTAGAAATCCTGACTGCCGGATTCGATCCGGAGCTGCCTTACCAAACTTCATTGGGCCATCTCAATATTCCTGTGCCAATTCTCTTTCTGGCCTGACAGCATCACCGGAAAAACGACTCAGCAGTGACAGCCAGTAAAAAATGGCAAGCACACATGCTTGAAACCACCTAAGTACCTACTTATGCATACAGCATTGGAGTGAAGGCCTGGCATAAATGCACTGGGTAACCATGCAATCATTGGCACGATAGTTTTATCACGATTGCTTCATCTTTGTTTCATCGCGATCATTTCATCAACCTATTTCATTTTCATGGATTTCTTTTCAGATTGTGAATGGGTGTGGTCGTGTGATGTGTGTCGGTTGATTAAGCTTGCTTAGGGGTGCTCTTGAGTGATTGTATCTGTGTGATTGTTGTCTCTCTGTTACTGAATGCCTTACAGATAATACAGCTGACGATCGCGTATCCTTCCATTCCCTCCCTTCCTTTTCCAAAGTATGTGATAAACATTGCTGTTTTCTGAGAACTTTGCTGTTCGCCATTGATGATTGCCTTGATGGCATGAGAGCGTGGAGTGCAGACTAAAAAAACGTTCGCCCAAGATCAGCGCAGGGCACGTGGCAGAAAATCTTGCAAGAACTGTAAATGTTGAAAAAAAAAAGTTAATCAAAGTCCTGCCAGATGCAAGCAAGAATCCAGCTGTAGGATGGGAGTGAGAATTCTGGAATTTGAGTACTTGGACAGCTTATGGTTTGTCGATGTATATGTATCATAAGCAGAGCATAGGATCCAGGGATTTTCAGTTCAGATGAAATAGGCCCTATCGGGAGAAAATGACAATTATTTTTTCTCGATTTTCGTTAACAGGCCATATTGTACAACAGTGCGACCTGTTTTGAAAAGAAAGCCACCACGTTTGTAAGCAGTGGTTGGCATTGTGAACATGTGAACGGATCAGCAGGCAATGCAACCACGTCAAGAGATTAAAAAACAAAGCCACAGTTTTATTGTTTATCCGTTTTTTAACCGCTTGACGTGGTCGTATCGCATGCTGATCCAAATTTTTCCAAATTTTTCAGACGAATTTCAGATAAATCCAAATTTTAGATCAAAATTTAAAATACAAATTTCAGACAAAAATCTAAAAATGCAAGTTGAGCTGTAACAATAATCCCTTCCTGCGATCGTCGTCATTTCCGATAACATATTCAGGTTTTCTTCCTCCCACGCTACCCTCAGTTCTGAAATTACTTCAGAATTGAATTCCTTGTCAAATTCCACCCCAAATCATGTGTCACACATGTTAAATTTTTGCACACGTATAATACGTACGTATAAAACACTTTTATACGTACGTATAATACGACGTATTATACGTAGAAAACTCACGTATAAGACTGAAGTATATACTTACCCATCCCTGCCTGGTGCTACAACATATCACTTCTCGGGGACATGCAAATAAGTTCACAGGGGGTCCCCGCAATTCCCGGTTATGCCACTGAGCGGACAATACATTTTGAAGATCATAAATTATGATTAATACATAGGGATAAGAGGTACCTAGGTATATTTTAAGGATCACAATCAGAGCATCTTACTCTTTAAAGATGATGAATCGTGGATCATAGGGGTTGTCCTTTTTCTGAAGATCATAAATCAGGGACAATACTTTTATACAGATCACAAATCAATGAATCACACTCTTCAAAGATCATAAATAGGTGGATCATAAATCTGTGCATCATAAATCAGGGATCATAATGCACCATTTTTTGAGATCAAAATTCAGTGGATCATACTTTTAAAGATCATGAATTAGTGGATGACTTTTACAAATTAGTGGATCATACTTTCTAAAGATCACAAATCAGTGGATCATACTTTTTCAGAAACACCAACCAATCTCTGTCCGCAAGAAAATTATTATGGTTTCAAACAAACCTTTTGCCGACCTGATGGAACTGTAATTGCCCGAGAAACCCATGAACAAAGAAAAATCATCCACGTCAGAAGACAGTCCACCAACCCAAATTGAATAATCTTTGCCTGCTTGGTGTCTCCTGCCATCACAGGTGTGGTTCAACTTGAATCTGGAAGGCTGTGGAGACAATTTTATTATTAAAATCGGTAGCTTGGTAGGCCTGTAACTCAAATTTCAAAACCTAGTTCATGCAAATTGGCAAATTTCGAGTGATTTTTTTCTGCCCTTCGCTGGTTGACGTTCCACTTGGGTTTCATATTTGGGAGATTTTGGCCCCTCGCCCCTGGGACTATGAGGGTGGTCCGAAAATCTGGCCATATTGGGACATCCATGCCTTCCCTGTGGACACACAATTTGGTTCCTCGATGGCTGCGCGGCATTGAAAAAAATGCACCCGCCCTTCGATTTTGGTTCCATGTTTTGGGGGACTTTTGGCCCCCACCCCAAGGGTGAAGAAAATCGGGGCACATTTGGATATGCCCTGGTATCTTTGTTACGTGGACACAATTATAATAATTTGGTGCCTCCCTGTCCATGCAGTTCTGAAAAAATGCTCTCACCCTCCTACAATTATTTTGGTTCCATATTTCCTTATTTTGGGAGTAGATCGAAATCGGGGCACAACGGGACATGTCCAGGTTCCTTCCCTATATGGACACACAATATTGTCCCTGCCTGATTCATGATTGGATGCTTTCACAATACATTTGTGGTTGTCGGTGAGATTGTTGCTCTGCCACAGCTCTCTGTGTTTACTTGTATTGCATTATGCATCCACCTGCCTGCTTGCATTGTGAAAAGGGTTCTTGGTGACAAATACAGAATTTCCTGCTGCGAAGGCTGAGTGCCCCGAATCATGCTCCCGAAAACTTCCGTTTCAAGAGGGGGTATTTTCGAGAGAACTGATAGCAGCAAACTACAGACATGTTTGGCTGTTCCATCTGCGGAAAATATTGCCACTTCAAATGCCTTCAGTTGAGCTCGAAATATAAAATTGTCTTCTGGGAGCAAGTCCTGCATCGAAAAGCACAAGAAGATGTTGGACGCATTCGAATTGTTGCCAAGGGTGAGGTGCATATCAAGCACCCAAAGAACTGTGCAGTGACAATACAAAGCTTGCTGAATCACAGTCCGAAATAGGCCCAGGTAGGTAGGTACCTATTTTGACGAGCGATCATGTTTGAGCAAGCCCCGTCCAATTTTAAAGCGGGACAAGTTCGACACCAAAGACGTCCACTGTCCCTCATCCAACGCACGGCAGTGTGCTCAAATCAGGCATTGCATGCATCTGCATCAGGCAGAGTTCAAGCTTCTCAGGGCATCAATCAGGCATCGACGTTTGTCTCAGGTACCTACCTACCGATAACCGGAACTCCGGCATGCCTTCGACTTCAACACCTTCTGCATCCATAAGAATAATTGCACAAGCTTGGTCACAGAATTTTTGCACTTGTGTACATTTGGTCAAGGAATGCAAAAAACTATTCGTTACACAGTTTTGTAAGTGGAACAAGTCTTGTAGGTGAGTACAAAACTCGCAGAGAAAATAGTTTTTGTACGTTTGAAAAAAAATGACATCTGCATGAAACTCTCCTTTATATTTTGCTTTGTGGAATGTTGTGTACCCTGTCCTTGATGTACGGTACCTAGAGAAGCCATGGTATTCTCGAGAGTAACATACAAACATACCTACAAAATTGATTTACAACAATTAGGTGGGTAGGGACCTTCCACCCCCATCTTTGTGCACAATATCAAGGGGTAAAAACCTTTTCTGAGGGTGTCAGATATCCTGAAGCACAATCTCCCCACCCCACCCTGGGAGAGGTTGCCCATTCCAATATGATGTCCGGGCAAGGTCGTGGCACAATTCATCCTAGCTCCCATTGTAGCCAGCCCCGGGTCAAGGTCAAACTTTTTCTGTCCGCAAGTGGCGGACAGAAATAGTTTGACCCGGGGCTGGAAGTAGAAGTTTTAGCTGCATCCACTGTTTAAGACTTCTTGTAACTCACGACCTCTTGTGTCACTCCGAGAGAAACGGTGTCAAACACAGAAAGTGCGACCAACAACTTTCGAATACGGTGCACCGAAAACATGTAAGCTGTTGTCAAGGCGATTTGAAAGTAATTCTTCAAATGGACTAACTGGCACTGAAATGAAATAAGCACAGCTTAGCGAACTTACCATTGTTGAACAATTTTGGCAAGGCCAACGTCAATCCCGCAGTTCAGTCGCAAGGTTTGTTGGGGTGCAGATGTAAACCCAAACGACAGATACACAGGTTGGACTAAACAGCCAGTCAGTGTAGTACCAATAGGTAGATCCTATATTTTTATAGGTATGGCATCAAAGAAAAATATGGTTAAAATACCAAATACAGAACACACAATAAGAATACGGCACCTAGAACAGGGTACCTACCTACAAAGGTAAGTTGGTGCCTAAAGTGAAAAGCCACAACAGGGGTAGGTACCTACTACAAGGATGTGGTAAAAGGTTGCAGAGACCCTGCCACGTAAAATGCTAATCTCTGCCAATTGCCATGTGATAAGCAGGCAGGCTGCTGGCTGCGTTAATGAATTCTGCATTTGAGACAGAATTGGACGGCATAGGCAAAAATGGCAAAAACATAGGCAAAATGGAGCAGAGATGGGAAAATGCAGAAAACCCGTGGTATAATAAATACCTACGTCACGTAGGTATTAGGTAACACTCGTATAGGTACATAACACTTGTAGGTTTAAAGCATAAAAGGTCATAAAGCATGTATGATATGTCAATCGAATCAGTTTGTCAAGCTCTATTTAGCATTTCAGCACTCGAGAAATCGGTACATTTCCAATTTTGTGTCACTCCTGATATTGTTCTCTTGCTTTTGTAAAAGTTTACATGATAACATGCCCTGCTAAAGACACTGCACAATTTGAAATGCTCATGGGCAGACGTTGGAGAGCAGTTATTTATGGGCATTCACCATGATGTTGATTTCCCTTTCTATTCTTCTAATTATGATAACACCATGATATGTTGTAGGTATATGAATTATTGTGTGTTGATTTTGTCAAATTAGGGGAGACTGGGGTACCTAATACCAACCGAAAAATGGCCACTTTGACTTTGCGCAATTATTTCTCAAGAATGACAAAACATATAAGGTTGCAGTCTGTTTCTTTGGAAAGGTGTCCTCTTCGAGTCTTTGATGACGAAAAAGGGCTTTCCTAGTGGAATTGGAGGTGGAGTTAGAGCGGTGGTTGTTATTACCCCATTGTGTGGTTGTTATTACCCCAGGTGGGGTTTTGTGGCATGGGGCAATACAAGGTGTTTTTTGACAAGAATCTGAACCGTCTTGCAAAATTTCGCAAGATTTGACCAGATATTTTGCAGTTTTAGAAATTCTAACATTTTGACCAGCATTGACTTGGACCGTAGCGGCAGTTTGTTCTTTGCCCCAAAGAACCCAGAGCAGCTAACTAAGAGTGGAATATGTTGAAAAAAGGCAGTTCCTCAGCTTTTCAAGGTTCATTTTTCGGTTTTTGTGCTTTCAAATTAGATAATCATGCTTATGGCACACCAAAAATTTTTGCGGAAATAAAAATCACTTCGCTTTTTCCAAATGAGTCCCTCATGGAACATCAAAGTGAGAGACACTGGAGAGAAATCTGGCCACCCAGACATTAGAGACGACGAAAAAAAACATGTCCCACCCCCTTTCAAAACGTCCAATCAGCTTCATATGACTCAAATTCTTGATGATATAATATCTGGTGTTGCAGATGCAAATTTGGTGTCATTTGTCCATATGCACACATACGTTTTGAGGCTTTGAAATAATGAGGGCCTGTTGGGAGTTATTTATGAGGATAAGAGAGCTCAACATGGATTATTTGTGAGAAATGGAAGTTAGGCCGATCAGAGGTCAAAGTGAGTTCTGTGTCATGATCTTTTGCTAACCATTTAACATGGGATGTTTTTCCCCACCTTTTTGTTTGTTATTCCCCCATGACCTCTCCAGGGGGGTAATGACAACCGCAAGCTCAATTGTTGAGAGGATGCGATGGGCTCAAACACCAATACTTTGACTGTTGTCATGCATCATCTTGTTACGTGGGCTGTACCAGAATTAATGGAAGTTACATCCTCAAATGCCTTGGGTACAACTTTAATCAATTTCATCTCCTAAAATCACTGGAGGCATTCGTCCTTGACATCGATGCAAATTTCCACCCTTCTCATGCAACTATCAGATGTTCCACGCTGTTCCAAAGTGGGCTCTTTTTTGCCTCTGAATTTGTGGTTTTGACCAGGGCTGGTCAGACGAAATTTACAGTCCTGACATTGCCCGTTTGATTTTTGTAAAAAGGCGAGAGTTGTACAAGACGAGGTCAGGTGTCCCCTGT
>JASGXE010017852.1:0-10309 GCA_030068105.1 Sinentomon sp. SZTP_YWyxl
ATCAATGGCAACGTGCCTCGCAAAATGTGTGTCGTCCGTGTAACGCATGAAACTGTCTAATTTTTGTACACATGAGAGGGTATTTGAAAAAAAAAAGAAAGAAACAGGTCATGGCAGTCACCGACACAGGGTTGATCATCAAGCATTGTTTAAATGGATGGCCTTTCAGACCCATCTCTATCATTTCATTTGAAACCCAAATGCATTCTCTGATTGGTTTGCTTGCATCCTGATGAATGATTACATTCAAAACTTCACCTGAGACAGGGTCTGTAAGACTGGGGCTCAGAAGAATATGGTGGTTCTCATTTCTTTGCATTTTGATGGGAGCAATCTTGCCTGTTGAGAGATGTTTGGAGATTTCCCTGTCTGTAAATTACCTGAACAGAGGGCAAATTTCGGATCGACGGAGTAGAATCGGTGATGACCTTTCGGCCCCTGGTCTGGAGCCTTTTTTGCAGTCGCTCAACACCAGCAGCAGAGAACTGACATTTGACTCGAAAAGGCTCTGGATCAAGGGCCGGATTGATTGTTGTGTCGAATGTACAGTACGTTGCAAAAAACCTGTTACATATACAGGGGGAATGGGAGATGATGATTTCCATTTGCAAAATATTTGTTACACATATGGAGACGTAATGGAAGAAGGTGATTTCCTTTTGCAAAATACTTGGAACGCATATTGGCTTAGATGGGACAATATGTATTACTACAAATACCTATTTTGCAAAAGGAAATCACCTTTTTCCATTACGTCTCCATATGTGTAACAAGTATTTTGCAAATGGAAATCATCATCTCCCATTCCCCCTGTTTGTAACAGGTTTTTTGCAACGTACTGTACCTACTGTCAATCCAAAAATGGCCTTTATTCAAATCATTACTGACCATGTTTGTAAAACGGATCATGAAGCCAGACAAAATTTGGGGGTTTCCATCTTATCATTTTGACATTTTTGTCAATTTTTTCAGAAAGGTGTGGCTATCACCGATGGGAACATAGAAGTAACACTGATTTTAACCAATTGTAAATGTGTTATGGTTATGTGTTTGTTGCATCTGGATTCCTTATTGAGGTTGACCTGGATGTTAATTGACTCCTTTATTTGTTTTTGTTATCGACATTGTTATACCCCGTTTGCATTGTGTTGTGCTGAAATTATTCTCTGCGTATTTCCAGGTCTCAACGAGGGGAAGAAGACAGTCAGTTTATCGTCGTTGAGTTCGGATGACGTCCTTGCCCTCTCGAGTTCCGACCAGGATGACAAAGAGAGTACGAAAAATCAAAGGTCGCGACGGGATTCGCATCAGTCCAAGGATCCTGGTAAAAGTTCAAAGGACAGAAGCAGGGCTCCCAGATCACGGATTTCACCGGAAAAAACGAAGAAGAAATATTCCCGGCGAAGATCGTCATCTTCTGGCTCATCATCCCCGTCACCCAAAGCCAAGAAGATCAAATCATCGAAGAAGAGGGTCCGCAGTTGGGAATCGGATTCTGACCATGAGAAAAACGTGCGTAGGCACGGACAGAAGTCTCCCGATTCTGACGCTGAGAAACTGAAGAAGTTTAAAATCACCGAGAGCAACATGGTCGATGCATTCATGCGGAAGGTCCAGTTCTACCAAAAAGCTCCGGAGGCTCATCCGATGTATGCAATCGAGTGGCAGGCCTTTTGGCAGATGAAGTGCAAGGAACTTGCATTGAAAGGCAAGGATCCTGCTAAGCACGATTTCAAGGTGGAGTGGAAAGCGCACTGGTTTAAAAAGATAAAGAAAATGAACGCGGAGGCTCTGAAGACTAGGAGGCTTGAGCTGAAACGGAAATATTTCGGCGAAGCGGTAGAGGAGTTCTCCAGCGTGACCTCAGACTCCAGTGATGATCTTGATGCGACTGCTAAGGCCGCAAAGGATAGACCCTCTGCACGGACCGGACAGGGGCCGGAGAAAGTGGACCTCATTTCCAAGAACGCGCCAAATTCTGTTCCTGTTGAGAGGGAAGGCTCGACGGGTTTGAGAAATCCGTCTCCACCCCATCAGGGAGTGCAGCAAAAAGACCTCCCCAAACCTGTTACCCTCCTGGAGTGCCTGAGCCTTCTTATAGCCTTGGACGATGAGTTGGGGGCAATTCTTTATGGTCAGGTAATTGCCCTCCGCTCTCGAGCTCTGGCCATGGAGAAAACCCGACAGGGTGCTTCAGAGATACTACTTGAAGAGAATGATGCCACAACCATCATAGAAACCTCAAAGGAGAAATTGTCCGTCCTCTTGAAACAAGGTCTGATTGGCGATGTTAGAAAACCGACAGTGTGCTCAGGGATTGACATGCTTACTGCTCTGTTAGAGAAGTGCGGCAAGGTGGGCACAACTTCCAGATTGCCGGCCGCCGTTACGATGGCACAATCACTTCCTGTTGCAGATGCCGTAGCGATTCCTGCTTCAAACATGGACAGTCTCCTTCTGTCACAGAAGTTGGCTCAGATCATCTCCTCGCTCGGTACAAACTCTCTCTCAGATGATCAGTTGTCTGGTATCTTGCAGGCTGTGATGTTGTCAAAAGCCCAGGCCAGTGTTCAGCCAAAATTGCCCGACGTTCTGGTGCAAACTGTACCGGTTGTCACTCCAGAGGCGCTCGTGATGCAAACCCTAGCCACCTCTCTTGGCTTAAATCAGTCAGTGCAAAGGCAAAATGATGCATTTCAGCAGGCTAAGCAGCTCACTAACCTTGGGCAAGATAAAATCGAAGCACTGATGACCCTTTTGGATAGTTCAAAGCAGCCTCCGCCAACTGGTGACATTTCAAAAGGGTTTGATCGCCCTTCCAGTCAGCTTCACGTTGAGATTGGGCAGGCATACAGCCCACAACGGTCGAGTCAACCTACAACTGCTGATCGAGCATCGAAACCTGCAAACATTTCATCTGGGGCTCTGATGAGGCTGCAAGCTGCATATGATGACGATCATGAACAGCTCTCGCCTTTTGGATCGATGCCGAGGAAACCCAGTGAAGATGGACCGGTCAAGCACGAGATACCAGCTCCATCAAATCCTAAACTGATTGTCGAACGACCGGTTCAGCAGGAGATACCAACTCCACTGCAGCGTAAGCTGTTTGTCGAACGACCGGTTCGACAAGAAATGCCAGCTCCACTACAGCATGAGCTGAATGTCAACCGACCGGTTCAGCGAGAGATACCAGCTCCATTACAACCTAAGCTGAATGTTGAGCGACCGGTTCAGCAAGAGATACCATCTCTATCACAGCCTAAACCGATTGTCGAACGACCGGTTCAACAAGAGAAGCCAGCTGCTGAAGAGGACATGGAAGGAGAAATCCTGAATGGGATACGGAACTATCGGAGCCTGGATGACATTCCGGAAGATATGGTCGACAGTCTTGTCGCTCTCTGGGAGTTGCGTGAGAAGGGGCAGTTCAAAAATAAAGACCTGCTAGCTGCGCTTGATCTGTTGTTTGTGCAGAAGACGTCGCTTCCGACACAGAGCGTGCCTTCCTCAGCCACGCAAGAACCAGTGTTGCCCAGGGTGGAGCAGCAGTTGAAGGTCACCGACGGAAAGCTGAGCTCAGTTGGAACTGCAGTCAGCACTTCTGATTCTTGGACGGAGAAGCAAGCAAGTGAAACAGCGGCAAAGCCAAATTCAGGTGTTGTTCCTGCCTCCGATGCTGCAAAAGTGGCTGAGGCAACGCCTAAAAACAAGCCCATCCATCCTGTTACTCCAATGTCTCGTGGAGAGGTCGTCCAGAATCTGGATCCCGTCAGGCTGTCTGCCCAAGAAGTTAGCATTCCTGCCGAGAGTGCCCCTGCACACGACGTAAATACCGCTGAAACTTGCCAGGGAGTGCCTGTCGTTCAAGAAGTCAGTGGTACGGCTCCAACCGATGAGATGGAGGATCTGAGCTTGGATGAGCTGAAGTCGCTGCTTCAAAACTTCAAGAAACTCTCCAAGGAGAACCAGCAGGTTTTGATCACCTATCTCAAGAAACTAGAACTGAGTGATCCCGAGAAGATCAGGCAGCTGAGGGATTCCATGAAGAACAGGAATGATGCTGCGGAAAGAGCATCCAAACCGGATTCGGAATCACTGAAAGTCGCCGAAAAATCATCCGACTCGGAGGGGACAAGTTCCGATCCGCAGTGGAAGCTCAGAAAAATTGATCACCACTCAGGGGCCGGGAAGGAGGGAAGACAAATTATTAGCAAACCTGATGTGTGCATTCTGGGCGAGGGTCACAGCGAGAAGAGTCCAAAGAAGTCTTCAAAGTCACGCAATAGAGTTGACCACAGTCTGCGTGATTCACCAGAACGGGAGTTTTCCCACGAACGGAAGCACAAAAGTAGCAGTAGTTCTGTTGGCCATGAGTCGTCGGAGAGACACAAAGAGGAACATTCGGGATCGAGGGAAAGAACTACCGAAAAGTCAAAATCCTCCTCCAAAAAGGATGAGACACGGGATGAGTCGATGAAGGTCGACAATTTCCTGCAGAAGTCCCGGCAAAAGCATGAGGCACAAACTGTGTCAGAATCACGACTCGATTCCGACGAAGAGATAGTCATACGCCAATCCAGGGTGTCAAGGTCCAGAACCCGAGAGCGTTCCGAGGAGATGGGGAGTGGCCGCCTTTCCAGAACTTCAAGGAACTCTAGAGATTCTAGAGAGAGTAGTCCTTCCACTTGTAAAAAAGGGAGCAGAGACACACCTGCCAAAATCTCACCGAAGTATCCGACTGCACCGACTTCCAATAAACATGTCCAGGAACTGATGGACATGGCTAAGTTTGGCAGTCAGCCCATTCCGACATATCAGACAGTGGCAACAGCTGGCTACATGCCACCTGCCGCTGTTCCTGGGGGTCCTCCTGCTTCCCACGGGGCAACACCGTATGGTGCTCAATCGTCAATGCCATTTTATGGTGCCCATCAATATTTATACCCCCAAGCACATCAGCAATATGCAAATTACGGATACTCACAGTTTACGGTGCCACCCCCAACGCAGCAAGTTGGCCAATACGGTTATGGCCAGTATGCAGGCAACCAAGTACCAGCTCAGGCGCCCACGTCACTTACCCAAGCGCCACCTTACTATGGACAGCAACCTCCGTACTATCAACCGAGGTAGTGATGATGTTTTTGTGATGCCGTGTTTGTGATAAAAGGTTTCATGCTTCAGACATTTTCTTTTCCACTTCTCTGTGGGTTGTGTTTCATTCAGTTCTCACTCGAGATTTTCGTCAACCCAGAAAACCAGAAAAAATATTCTTTATGATATTTTTTCAAAATAATTCTTTCAATTTTCTTTCTTCATAAAACCAATAACTTCAGTTATTGTCTGAATTTTTGATGCTCTCCGGAGTTCAAATACAAAGAAAATTGCTTTTGTTTCGCTAGTTCTGAACTGAGTTGTTTGTTGAGTTTTGACTGAGCAAATTATTGGTTTATTACAAAGACCTTCACTTCCAACTTTTCTAAACATCTGATTGTTACTTTTCTAAACATCTGATTGTTGAAATGACCACCAGACCTCTCTTATCAATTCATGTTTGATAGAAATATCACTGTATTGTTTTATTGGGGCAAGCACTTGCCGATAAACTTTGTTTACGCTTTGGGACCACATTAGCATAAAAATAATCTATGCGCGAAATGTAAACCCTCTTCCACAGTTCAGCAGTAGTGGCATGAGAAAAGGTTAAAATCGATATCGATCATTTGGCACATGGGTGCTCAGTGATGAAGCGTTCGGTAATGTTCTGTGCAGTGCAGTAAATGCGGCTCAAGGTTGAGTCCGTTTTTGCAAATTTTTTCTCTGCTTGGCAGCTGCTTTCTGAGATAATTTTGTCTGCAACCGCTTAGAAAGCACCAGAGGATGGCCCTTCATTTGAAAACGGTTGCAACATTGTTGCAAAAAACAACAATCAAGATTTTGACTCTTATAGCTGTATTCCCCATTGCAACTAACCCTGAGGTTCAGCTAAAAAACCAATTCAATAGACGGTTGCATCTTTCAATGCAACAATGGAAAAGAACAAGCGATGTGCACAGAAATTAAATTTTCACAACACATCTATCCATTGAATTGGCTATGGAGTTGAACCTGAGGGTGTGTTGCAAAGGGGAATGTGGCCATTAATGTATTGTTGTAATTTTTTACATAAAAGGGTGCAAATTTCTAGCACTCTGCTGCATGAAATGACTTAACGAATGGGGTTTGAAAGTAAAATGCAAAAAAAAAAAACTTAGTGTCCTGTCATTGCAATTTCAGATCGTGACTCGATGTAAACTTGCATTTCTGTAGTTGGCTTCCATCCAAGTACGGTTTTTCACAATTTTCCATTGGAGTTATGTCCATTGACGCAAGCTTGCATTTCAATTGGGAACCGGCTGCGGCAGTCAGAAAAAAATAGCCGAATCGGTTTGAACAATATGGGAACAGACAAATGAGAAAAACCTGACTTGACCACCAAATTTAATTGGCTTGGCTGGTTCACCAGGAATCTGGCCCATCTTGCGAGACCATCGTTAGAGGAAGCTGAAAATGGCGATTTTTAGAAAATTTCGCTCAGAAGTCGAAAAATTTCGTTATTTGCTGTGGAAAAAAGGCCAGAACCTGTCAAAAAATATTTTCGGTGATTTTTACAATGGGAAAAATTACGAATGAAATATTCATCAGAAAAGTGATGTAATTAAATTCAAAATGCAATCACAATATGAAAACGTAAATACTGCTTCGTTTTTCAAAACTTTCGTGTGCACTGTGCTGTCTCAAAAAGGAAAAACGCAGCTTTTTCGCATGTAATCATGAGAAAAGGTCTTACATGTGAAACAATGTATTTTGTGACAATTTTCGTATTTCTTGGATGATCACGGATCCAGAATTGCTGGAATTGCCTTTTAATTAACTGAAATGGCAAAGAAATAGGGAAAGACCGTTGAAATTTCCGATTTTGTTTTGGCGGAGCCAATTCCTGGTCACCATTTTCATTGTGCTCAAACCATTGCGGTTCTGCCTGCCTTCAAAGCCAACTGAGTCAGAAGGACGAATAGTTAACTTCTCCTGAGTTAGCTCCTGTTCATGGATCTGGTTTCCAAACCAAGATTTCTTCATTTTCCAGACCCATGCTGAAGTTGTTTTGCCAGATCACCAAGGCCATCTCCATTCTTATTTTCAATCAGAAAATTTGAATTACAGGAAATTGAGCACTGGAGAATGTCTGCAAAATTAATCGTATGCTCTTTTTTGTTACCATAAAGTGCTTGGAAATATTGGAACTTTCCTAATTTATCACTAGTTTCAACAATTTTTGTATTATCCAGAACTTTTTATTTTCAGTTATTTTTCACAATTCGATTCCTGATGTTTTCAATCCCTTGAAGTTGATGACTACCTATTGATGAGAGTGCAGGGTTGCCACCAACCAGATGACCTGAAATTTTCATATTGTTTCATTTTAACCCAGAGAAATTGAGATTTTTTTTTGTATTTTACTTGACTTGAAACAGGAATTTGCATGCCAGCTATTCATGGTTCATCTTCATTGCAACTCTGTCGTTCATTGTTGCGTTGTGTCCATTGTTGTCTAGCATCGAAACTTTAATTTCACGCTTTCAAACTTTTCTCTAGTTTGCAACAAAACTTTCACCAGTGCTCGAGTCATTGCTGAGATCAGCTCATCAACGAGAGAGTCTCAGGAGAAAATCAGTGTCCGAGCAAAAAAATGTCAAACTCACTCGCGATTTTCTTGACATTTAAACTTGTCGATGTTTTTGTAGTTTACACAGCTACACACCAGACCGAGCTGGTGTGCATGCTTAGTCTTATTTTTTCATTTGGAAATACACACCTTGGGATGGAAAATGATCAACCCTTTTTGTGAAAGAAGTATGGAAAATAACTTCTCTAGCGTGTTTGATATCCTGTAAATTTCCTCTTGACAAGCTGAAAATATCAGATATTTTATTCGGTGGCAACCCTCTGCAAAGCATTTTTTTTCTCTCCTGATTTTGACTTTGATTTTTCGTCTTTTCTCACCAGGATTACCTTTCTCTCAACTTCTCAGATATGGCCATTTCAGAACCCATCATAATTAACTTTCAGGTTGCGTATCTCTGGATTTTCCTCTCAAAATTACTTTCATGACCTGTTGAAATGGTTGGCATCTGGCTGGTGAGACCTGAAATCTGGCTACATTGCAAGACCGAGGTCCCGTCCTCAGAGCCGACCGGGGTGAAAGTCGAGTTGTGGTGGACCTTCTGAGTCGGATCTGGGAGCGCGACCGTGATGGTTTTGCAACTTGAGCCAGATTCTATAAATTTCTAGAGGAAATAGCCAGATTCTATTCATTTGTCAGGGAAATATCCAGATTCTGTTCATTTTTGGTGGAAATTGTAAAATACTCCTTGTTGAATAGGAACACGCCATAAGTGATATTTTGGAAACTGGTAGAGTTGTGGTAACAGTACCCTCACTTCTCAACGATTTTCTCTCCATTTCTACAGGTGAGTTCCGCTGACGTTTCGAGGGCATCCTGCTCCCAGTTGACAAAGTAACAACTGGTGAGTACAAGCAGACGATGTGACCGTATGCAGTTGGTGCATTATAAAATCAAAATTGCACTATTTTTGTTGATTGTCCATAGAATTCCAACGACAATCAACAAAAATAGTGGAATTTTGATTTTACAATGTCTTAACTTCATACGGCGACATCGTCTGCTTATTCTCACCAGTTGTTGCTTCATCAACGCGTGATGCCATCGAAACGTCAGCGGAACTTACCTGTAGAAATGGAGAGAAATATCGTGAAGTGAGTGTATAGTGGCGGAGGAAAAAGATTACTCATACATGTGTTTTTCCCATTTTAATTGTTGCCTCCGAAACTTTTTCTTCTTTCTTTTTACTCTTATGCATTTTGCAGAAATTGAAGCGCCAAATTGCAATGGAGCTTTCTAGGGGTGTCAGATTTTGACATTAGTGATGAAAGAGGATCTTTTATTTCTACAGCATGGAGTTTTTGCTAAAATCTCACGAATGGAAATCTTTCACATGTATGGGTAATCTTTTTCTGCCACCAGTATACTCCTTGTTGAAGCGATAAAATTGAACAACCCTCCAAATTTCCACCCTTCCTTGTGCTGTGCTCGATCTTACATGGTAGAGATACGCTCTCTGAATCTGATGGGTTCTGCACCAAAATTCCAGTCCTTTTCTATTTTGTTTTGAATAATTTCATGTCTATGTCGACTTTTCTGCCTGCCTTTTTTGTTCTCTCTGTTCTGCTTGGTGAATAATTTCAAACCTATGTAGTTGGCCTAAAAAGATTTCTTTAGTTACAATACAATTTTGGATTTGCCCATTTAAATTTGGGTCTCACAAGCTCAGCAGCTGGTGTAGTTGATGTCATATTTTCTTGTCAGGAAGCTGTGGTGATGTTTTTCAACAGCATCCAGTCCAGCACGTGGCTTCTTTAGATTCCAAGCACAAACCGCCCCAGTTGTTAAGCATTGTTTGATCCCGGCAGTGTTTGAACTTGTTACACGATGGAACAAATGATGCAGATTTTTTCTAGCAAGAAATTTCCGGATGGAAAAAAAAACGCTGCATTGACTCGTCAATTTTTGTTGAATTTTGTTGTATTTATTTAGTATCGTTTGGTTCCTAGAGCGTTCATTCTTTGTTTGAAAGCAGTGTGTTTATGCAAGAGATAACAAAAATACCGTTTTAGTCAACATTTGTTCTGAACTTGCAGTTGAAATGCAAGTTTTTTCTTGTGTTGATCGATCATTTTCAAAATAGCTTTGGGCAGACTTTGTGAAAGGCTCCAAAAAATTTGGCATTTTTTCTTCGCACAGCTCACATTTAATGCTTACGTAATTGCAGACTACCTTCAATTTACGGCCCATGAACTAACTGTTTATTTGGTTGTGAATCCTCAAAATTTAATGTCCACATTATGGACATGTCACCTGGCCCATTCGCTTATGATAAGTGAACAGTTCACATTTTTGCACAATATCAGAATTGTTGACATTTATTGACCTTTTTGTTTATCCTTTCTGGGATTTTTGATCTTTTTCCATCGCAATGGGATCCAAAATCCATTTCCGAGACCTGTAGGCAGGATTGCCGGTTTTCACCTGGCCCATTTGTTTCCGTCTCCAAAAGTGGTCAAATAAAAAATGGGCCAGTGTCCTGTTCAGGTGCAAAATTTGCGGCCCCTTGAGGTGCCCCGAATTTGGATGAAATCCACCATGCAGATTGGCCGAAGTTATCTGACAAAAAATATGTTTTGTTTG
>JASGXE010017854.1:0-10188 GCA_030068105.1 Sinentomon sp. SZTP_YWyxl
TTTCTTACCGAACCTAACCTACTTTAACCTTACCTAACCTAACGACCTAACCGAACCTACCTAACTTAACCTATCCAAAGCGCCTAATTAACCTATCTCAACCGACTACCCACCCTCCAGAGAAATAAGGCACACCCTGTGCCGTATGCTGGGAGCCAAAGGGGGGACACTATTGAACGGCTAAGGGTACTGCTGTTTTCTTAAAAATGGTTCCCTGTTGCCGTGCAATTGTGTCCCCCCGTATAAATGACTTAACCCCTGCCATGTCCACACATGGTTTTGGCTGCATTTACAGTTTTGCAACCAAAACCTGTTGCACTTTCTGCAGCTGGGGTCCCAATCCCAGCCCCCGTCGGCACCATGACTTCCAGCTTGCCAGGGATTTCGACTCATAAAACAGATTGGCAAGTTCTGCAGCCTGGGGGTAAGCGCGTGCCGACTTATTTTTTTTTGTTTTTTTTTTTTTTTTGTTTTGTTTTTGTTTTTTTTTTTTGTTTTTAAATTTTGTGTTCATCACTCAAAAATTTTCTATTCTTCAATCAACTAAATACATTTTAATTTGGTTGACTTTTAATTTTTAAATGGCTTACTTTCAATTTTGATTTCATACTTTTGAATTTTGATTTCCTACTTTGCAATTTTGATCACTCATTTGTCAATTTTGCGTTTGAACCAATTTTAAGGCAGATTTTTTGTCTTTTTTCAATTTTCATTTATCTACAAAGCTTATCATTATCAATTCTACATATCCTAGTCCTAACTCAAACCTTATATTCAAAAAACTATGTATTTTGTCAGTTTTATATGCTTTTTAATTTTTTTGGTTTTTCACATATTTATTTATTTTTTATGTTTTCATCTTTTAATTTTTTTTACTTCTATTTTGTGTTTTTGGGAAACCACATAAAAGGATTTTCTACGTATTACTTAAAACTAGTTTATTAACACTTATTTTCGGGACCTTAGTCTTTCATAAAGGTTCTACTTAAATAAGGTTTTACTTAAATTAAAGTCTCTACTTAAATAAGGCCTAGGCATCATTAAGTCACAATAACTAATTCATCTCAAGTGAACACAAACAGTTCTCAATCCACTATTCGACAACAACTTCATCCAAGCCATCCACTTCTGCGCCTCTTCTGGGCATGAACCTCACAATCCAGGAAGAAATCTTCTCACGGTAAACAATCACCATCCCAACACAACCATCAAAAAACGAACAGAACAACGATAAACAGAACAGCCTGGCACCATCAAAGAGTTGTCAAGTTCTTCCAAGTCCACTTCCTGCTTCTTTTCAATTCTCCCTTCCTGAAGATAGCCAGGTGGGAGTCAGAGTGAGGTGGTTGAGGAGCACATCTCGAACGCCCTGGCATCACAGTTGTCGACTCAGACATCACAGAAGAAACACCAGAAAAAAGAACAACAAACAAAAAGAAAACGCATCGGCAAGAAGTCGAAGACATTTTCAAGGAAATCACAGAAAATGAAGAAAAATCAAATAAAACAAGCAAAAAAAGAGAAATCAGACAAAAAATCAAACAAAAATAAGAAAAAAAACCAACAAATCGCAACCTTCAAATCAAATTCGGTCTCTCAGAAGCTCACACAAAGTCTCAGGTCACTGGTTCAGCTTGCAAAATTCGCGTACGACAACAATCGGCAACAATAAGAATCTTCACCTTCGGAGCGCACTATTCCTTTTTCAGCAATTTTAACTCAAATGAGGAGAAAAAAGGCGCGAAAAGCCTTTTATACCCCCCGGCGCAGGCCTGCCAAAATCTCGGCTTCTGGTTGGTCGAAATTGGCCGCATGGCAACAGAGGACTTTTCAACTTTTGGGATCCGACCGACCAGACAACACAGAAACGCGAATTTCTGAGGCTGCTCGGAATTTTAATTTCTGTGCACAAAATACATTACGTTTCAATTCTCTTTGTTGAGAAGCTCTGTTTCTGTATTTTGGCGTACGAAGGTTTGGAGCTGAGACTTTTTTCGATTTTTATAGGACGTGTTTTAGTTTTTTTTTCGGTTTTTTTAACGAGAGAGGGAGAGATTTTGTAACAAACACGCCGGATAAATTTGCAGCTCATGTTTTTATAGGCACTTTCCGCGCAAAGGAATCATGAAATTCCTAAAAAAACTCTGAATTTTCCAACCTCAATTGAGGCGGCACCGGAGCATTTTGTCGACATTCGTCGCATCTTTTGTCATTGCTGATGGATTAATCGGATGTAATTGCTGCACTCACCAACCAGCGTTAGGTCTGTCAGTATATGGCGGAATTGCTCCCCATCAGGCCTAAAAGTTCCTACAAAGGCCTCCGCAGAATGATATCATTTTTGCACCTATAGCCATTACCGACTGTGGAAGTGGGAATTCAATGCAAGTAAAGTCTGTTCATTTTCAGAATGGTCCGCGCCCTTTTTGCAGTCAGGGATGTGCAAATTTGAGCAAAAATCGGGAATCGTATAGAGTTTGAGCTGGTGGCCTCAATTTTCGAAACACTGTCAGTTTTCACCGCTTCATCTTTTGCTAATTCTGCTTTTCGAAGTTTTTTCAACTTTCTGTGACCACGATCTGTCTGGTTTGCTTGCCGTTCCGCTCCTGCTTTTAAAATGTGCACTTTTCTGGTGTGCAGCGCTGAACCGAAACTTCAGTGGCCATCCCGTGGCAATTGGCACCGACCTGCAATGGCGTGATGCCACATCTGCTGTTGTTGCCATCAACTGGAAACCAGGCACGTCTGGAAAATTTCAAAATTATGTTTGGGTTGCTTTTCCATCTGTGATATGTTTTGTCTAAGCAAACATGTGCCAAATGAAAATTAAAAAAAATTGCCGATGTGGAGACTCGAACCCCCGATCTTCGGAACTGAAGCCCAGTGCCGTGCCACTAAGCTCGCGGCACTTGTAGAAATTTCAGTTCTCCAATCGCGCTTAAATGATAAGGCTCGGATATTCAGGCAAAGAATGTTCGGAAATTTGGACACCTCTGTCACGCCCCCGCTCCCACCTTCGTTTTGCTGCAAGTTTATGGCGCGGACCGTTCTGAAAATGAACGTACTTTAGGCATGTAACCGCGATGAGACAAAATGAGAATTACGCGAAAATTAAATTAGAATTAAACAACTGCAATCCATCGCAGCCCCTGAGGAACAAACTGCTATGCAACTAACATCACCGCAGCTAGATGACGATTGCAGCACGTTTAAAATAGTTAGGCGCAATGACTAATTTCATCACCATTTTCACTTCTCGGCAAGTACGAGTAGTCCTCCTGTTAAGGCGCAAAAGATCAGGATGAAAAGATTCTTTGCAGCAGTTGACATTCATATTGGTCATGTCCAGCATATTGATTTGAAATGTAGGTACCTATGAAAATTGAATAACCTTGGAAAATTCTACACAGCAATATTCTTATCGTCAAAATGGAAATCTTTCAGATGGACCGCAACAAAAAACGATGGTTTACCCGACAAAACACCCTGACGTTAAAATGCTTCATTCGAATGCTATCGCAAAATCCGATGGATTTCTCAACGTGCTTAAATAACACCGTTGAGAGCACTGAATTTGGATGCTGAGATTTGAAATATTCGTACAAGTTCCCATAAATTGGCCCAACTTTGGGCATAGCCGTCATTTCATGTTTTCACAGAAGGATCTTCGCTCTGCCCAAACGGGGGGGCAAGGGAGTTGGGCGCCCACAGTATTTGGGATCTCGGGAAGAGCCCCAGCGTTGTTTCAAGGGGCAGAGCTCCTGACTGGAGGTCTAGTGGAGGTATTTCCAAATGGTGCGGAATGTTTTTTCAAAGTTTCATTTTTCTGTGCAATATTGTTATTCAGGGGCCAAAATTCCAGCAGTGCGAGCCAAAAGCACATGCCATCACGCCTTTTGAGGAGAATGCACGTGAATAGCACATGAATCGCTAATAGGGACAGAGAATTTCCAATTTCTATATTTTTATGAAATCGTCTGGAGGTATATCTCTCCTTAAAATTTGTCGGTTTTTTTTATGATGAGCCCTGTGGATAAACAACATGAAAGGAAAGCTGAAGCTAAAATTTCGGAGGCAACATGACACTTTTATTTCTGTTTTCGATGCTGTTTAAGTTCCATAGCAGTTCATTTTTTGGCCGTATTCCTCGTTGCGGCAATTCACCTTTTGGTTCAGATCAGTAGCGAATCCAATGGAGAGATTTGATTGCGAAAATTTAATTTCTATGTGCAACACTTATTCTCTTTCCACTGTTGCGAAAGATGCATCCTTCTATTGATTTGAACCCGAGGAATTGTTGCTATAGGGAGTTAGACCACAGTATAGGGATAAGACATTTCATTTCTATGATGTGGTTAGACCGCGACGAGACTTCCATTTGACCACTCGAGAATTTTCGGCGCGAAAAGTTCAAATCGCAAATCGCAGGAATATCGTGCATACTCGTAAGAAAGACCAATGACCAAACTTTCTGCAGTGGTGTTTTCATCATCAGCCAAATCTGATGGCTGCCGTAATTGGTCTGTGGTGAGCATATCGATGAAGCAGAAGTGAAGGCCTCAGACGAGTACCAAGAGACATCACCATTAAATTGTCAATGGCGCATAAGAAATTTTTATATTGTTGCGGCAGAATTAATGCACTCATGTGTTTTTCCCATCTAAGTGCTGCCTCCGAAACTTTTTTTTTCTTTCTTTTTACTCTCATGTTGCCGGTAGAAATTGAAGCGCCAGATATAAGCAAAGCTTTCTGGAGCTGTCAGATTTTGACCTCGGTGATAAAAGAGAATCTTTATAATTTCTGCAGCATAGAATTTTTGCTAAAATCTGAACAGTCGCAAATTTTTAAATGTTTGAGCACCTACATTGATTCCGCCACCACTACACAGACACCACTCAACAGAAAACCCAAATATTTCCCGCAGAAATAAGGCGAAACCGGACAGCGGCCCTGTGCATGAGAATCACAGCGGCATATTTGGGATCGGCAGAAATAAAGAAAAAGGAGGGATAAAAAATACTTAAGCTGAAAGCAATGCAAGCATGAAAGGAGAGATGTTCGATTGGGAAAATAAAACGAAAGGGGCACTTTCTGGTATATCACGTAGGAGAATTTCCCGAATGTGAAAATATATGATATAACAACTGCATGTTTTTCTTCGCAAAATTCTGAGGATTGAGAAGTGGCAAAAGATTTATCGCTGCCAAGAAAAGGAGCTCTTTCCACAAGCTTAAAAAAGCGGAATGCATGAGAATAGAGGGAAAGAATAAAAAATGCATAAAATGAAAGTTATGGAAAAAGGCAAAGAAGGGGCTTCGTATAATCTTCGCCTTGAGTGAGGCTTGTTGGAAGCGCATAAACTTTTCGCTGAATTCGGCAGCTTTCGTATGTAACATGGATGCGATGAGACAGCGCGGTTTGCGTCGTACAATTTGCTTTACCGGCCGATTATGGGAACAAACCTGCTGCCCAGGCCAGCCGGCCATGCGTCCGAGATGCGGCCGCCCAAGCAGGCCTGACATCTGCCGGAGTCAGATGAAACTCGTGTACGGGATCCACAGATGGAAAACAGAGCGCAAAAGAAAAACAACTGTAATTTTCGCCATACTGGTAAATAAAATAAAATAAAATGTTGTTCCAGATCAAAGGATCTCTTTCTTGAGATACTGCCGAATGTTTATGTTCTCTGTCCCCTCAAGCCACCATAAATACGCATAAGGTTGGTATTCCATAAGTCGATAAAATGGCGATAAAAACTGGGGAAATTGTTAAAAATGGACAATGGTCATTGTCAGGAAATCAACGTTGTTGATGTGGAACCATGGACAGATGGGATACAAAGATGTGCCAGCAAAGAGAACGGTCACGGATTGCAAGTCTCAACTTTTCATTGCATGGATTTTTGTTAGGTATTTTAACAGCCTACATTGATTTGTCATAGCCTTCTGTGCTGCAGGCTGGTTTCGCACGGAATAAATTCTTGAGAGTAAAGTACCTAAATAAAAAACGATTTTCTGTGAATTTTGGCTGGGGTAAATAACCAATAATTTTCTACAGAATAGATTTTATGGGTCGCCAATCAATAAAAGTAGAATAAATGCTTGAAATTATCGTTCATCATGGGTCAGCGACAAACGATGTCAACGACTCTGTTACGTTCTGTTAATCTGTTATACGGCAAACGATGTCAACGACTCTGAACAACGGTCTGTTAAAAATAATATAAAAACGAATGAAAACGACGCAGTCAGAAAAACAATAATGAAAAAAAGAGAACAATTCGTTACAGAAATTAATTTCGGGGGCAACATCGCACTTTCATTTCTATGCCACCCTTCTATGATTCGATGGCAGTAATTTTCATTGTTGCTCATTCAAATGATCCCATGATGAGCTAAGAATGCTCCCAAGTGTGCTCAGAGTGAATTCCGAATTCTTCCAACAATGTAAACTCGGTCGAAAACTTCATCCTTGGCATGAAATTAAAGTTTTTCTGTGCATTTAAATGGAAGAACGTCAAGAATTCCCAGTTTATATCTTCAAATGGAACAAGGTTTATTATGCCCACTTTTTCCAACACGGATCAAATCTCGGTTTAAATTGAGATCAACTGATCGCAGATCATTATTTGAACCGGATCATGATCTGAGATCATCTTGTGTTTATTTTGACGCAGAGTCTCCAATCAACTGATCGGAGATCATTTTTGATCCGCTCTTTTCAATTCGGCCGCCATATTTGATCCTGGAAATTTTTGAACATTTATTTCACTTCTCCCGAATGGGAGCATGGCATTTTGTGGTTCTAACAGCCACTCGTCATCATTTCACATTTCACAGAAAGTTCAGGCACTAACGTTTGAATGTTTCTTGCGATTTTTTTTTTTGGTGATAGAATGTTCTGGCAAAAGTTGAAATCCTACGTGTCCATTCTGACCCACATCACAACCGGGGGTTTTCATGCAAATCTAAGTATTTCACCCTGGATTTGCGGCTGCTTTTTGTGAGTAACTTTCCGTGCAAAAATAAAATAATGTTTGTCAAACCGTTTCCTGGCAAAGACAATGTTTGCCCGAAAAAATGGAGAAATCATGAAAAATAGGCATTTCCCTGCCATTGTGATCCCTCCTCTGAAGATGCACTTTTGCGCTCCAAAGCTGCCGAATTTATCCACTTGTGAATGGATAAAGCGCATAATTTGAGCATTTTAATCATCTACGTATATCAACTCACCATTGCGAAAAAGTAGAAATGATGGAGGAAAATGGTCGCCACTCACTTCAGAAAATGGAATGAATTTGACCGCTCATTTCGGTTTTACTCTTGGCATCTTTTCACATCATCTGTCAGTCGCAAAACAAACAAAAACGGTTTCCATGGCAACGTCAATTTAGTTTTTGAATTGAATCAAAGCTTTCGAAATTTTTTCGCTAATTGTTCACGAAGACCTCCACCATCTCACAAATGGCATTCACACTCAGCTTCAATTTGACACCAGCAGCCAATTTGATGGATTATTGGCTTTGTGAAACTTTAATTTCTATGCGCAACGCCATTCCTTTTCCATTGCTGGGTGGCATTCATCCATCTGCTATCTCATTCCACTTGAAGATATGAGCTGAGAATGCTTCACACTCTTCCATTTAAATCCACAGATAAACTTTAATTTCTATGCCGAGAATGAAGTTTTCGACCGAGTTTTCATTGTTGAAAGAATTCTGAATTCATTCTGAGCACACTTGGGAGCATTCTAAGCTCATATCTTCAAGTGGAATGAGGTAGTAAATTGACTATTTTGTTGAAGCTGGTGGCTGGAAATGGGACATACTGCCGTAACGTTCAGGTATGTTACTTTACTCATCACCACACCAGATATGCTCAAGGGGGAGATTACCCTCTTCGCCTTCGACCAAGGCTACCCCCTGATCTTTTTCCGACGGTACCCGTACAAAACACTGAAAACGACCTAATCCGACAGTTGTCACTGCTAACAACTCTGAAGGAATCATATAGATGGGGTAAAATACCGGGTTGTCATTTAAACTCGTACGGGGGGTAAAATTCAACGATCGCAGTGATATACATTGCCAGAAAATAGCTCTATTCTATAAGCCGTGCAGTCGTGTCCCCCGTCTTTGTTGTATGCCTTGTTTCCAAAGAATCTGCTGTAAGGCATACCAAGAGGTTTAATTTTCTTGTTATTTTGATTGGTTTTCTTTTTTCAATGTTGTTCGGTTGTTATTTTTTTTTAGATTGGATTAGGTTAGGTTAGGGGAGTATTGGCGAAAGGATTGGTATGTGGGTTGAACCAAAAGTCTTTGCAACTGCCTTAAGTGTTTTTATAATTTTTTGGAATATTTGTTTTCCCCCTATTGGAAT
Source organism: Sinentomon sp. SZTP_YWyxl (assembly GCA_030068105.1). NCBI lineage: Eukaryota > Metazoa > Arthropoda > Protura > Sinentomata > Sinentomidae > Sinentomon > Sinentomon sp. SZTP_YWyxl. Next base: position 8,379 of record JASGXE010017854.1, read on the forward strand.
CCTTCGAGGTACTCTTCCTCGACATGTGCACAAAGTTGCAATCGAATCGGTCACTTATTACATGTTTAGTGGTGGTATGTTTGGGGAGTGTTTCGATGCTCTGAATTCACCACTTTTGCCATGTCTCGAAATTGATAAAACCACTTTTTGGTGATGGCCTTTTTGACTTTCGAAAACATTAGCAAAATTTCAAGATGCCAAATGAAGATGGAAAGGCAGATGGTGCAGCTCCTCAGCTTTATTTTCAGCCATAGTGGTACAAATTCATCTTGTTTTGTGGCAGGATGCTCATGTCATGCAAAATCAGAAATTTGGCTGTTCTGATCTTGGCTGTTTCTGGCCGATTTCTTTAAAATGCTCGAGGAGATATGTCTCGTACTGGTATTTTTTCTGCAAGTAGAGACCCTAAGGAATGCACACTGACAAAGAGGGCCACGAAAATGGTAGAAAATGATGTAGCAATGATGTTGAGCTCGTTCAAGGCCATTTTTGGACACCGTGTACGAGTGCTACTTTCTAAACTCAATTTTTCAGATTTGAAATAACTTATCTGATTTTCAACAATGCAATATGAACAACAGGAACCACCAAAAACTCGTTTCAAATGGGCGAATTTTTTGGTCACAATTTCGTCAAACCGCATCCATATGAAAAAGTGGATGTGTTAGGACAGTTTGTCGAATTCCGTTATTTTCAACCACAACAGGAAACACTGGCCGGGAAAATTGTGCCAAAACCAGCTGACCGATTTGCTTCACATTTCAAACTGAAGTTGACAAAGAGCTGATCTTGCTCAGGTGGATATATCACCAAATTCTTCTGAACGGTTTAAAAAATAAAAGGCAGTTGCAAATACTTTTGGTTCAACCTACGTATAAGCGTTTGAAATGACAAACGTAATCAATCCTAACCCAACATAAGGTTGTGCTTTATAAAAAAGTGTTAACCAAAAACGAAACCAACCTGACCTAACCTAACTTTGCCTAACCTAACCCAATGAAATAAGTTCTGAAGCGTGAGACATAAAGAAAAGAAAAACAAAACAGCAAACCCTGTTGGTTGTAGGGACACATTTGCACGACACACAGAAAAGGCACACCCTATGCTATATGGCGCCAATGGGGGACACAATTACACCGCAAATAAAAAAGAACTGTTTTCTGAAATTGTTTCCTACGATCGTGCAATTGTGTCCCCCGTATAAAAAACTTAACCCAAAAATTTTCATGCGACAATCAACGATGCAATTGTGCTGACCACCCTCTGCAATAAACAAATCAATTACTGGCCCGCAGAGGCAAAAGCGAACTATTATACAGACAGACTCTTCTTTTGGGCAAAGAGCGCAGCAAAGAATTGCATCTTGCCAATGCGAAGAAGACTTGTACCTGCAGAAGGTATCACAAAAATGACAACACATTAAATGAACGCTTTGATCTCACTGAATTTTTTAAATGAAAGGCTGCATTCCGCAGAAATTCGTTCTCGGATGGGTGTATCAACTCTCTTTGCTTTGACATTGACAGAACATTCAGTTCAATACAACACAAGCAGGAAACGTTACTAAGATGAAGCACCGCAAAAATTCTGACTGAGAAAAAAAAACATGAGACCAAAGAGATGATCAGAGATCAGAAAATTGATAGCCAAATTTTGGCGGATCAAAGATGATCCGAGATCAGGGCATTTTGATCGACGATCGAAAGTTGACTCGAACTCAAAGAACAAATAACCAGATCTCGGATGAAAATTTGATCCGAGATCAGCGGGGAGAGATGATCGGCGATCAACAGCCAAAAGAACCAAAAAA
>JASGXE010017856.1:0-10188 GCA_030068105.1 Sinentomon sp. SZTP_YWyxl
GGCAAATCCAGAAGATTACACTTGCGTCATCAGGAATATCGCAGCATTTCAAGTGGTGCCAAATTGGGCACCCAGACAACCCAATATGGCACTTCAATGTATCCCCGGCTGCTGCACAGTCAAGCCTATTGAATGTGCACGATTTTAAGCAGAGCAGTGGTGGTGGTGAGGCAGATGCCGGAAGGGAAGAAGCCTTTTTGGCAGGCTTCAACTGTCTGGACCGATTCCGAGCAGCAGTCATTATTCCGAGGGAAATTTATGAAGCTTTGTTAGATCAAATTAGCTTCACCGCAGGGTACACCTTTATTGCACGAAAGTTAGCCTCGCGCGTCTGCTGCAAAATGGCGGTGATTCCAAAAGGTCTGTTGGCGTCAAATCTTGTTTATTGATGCATTGGGCATCAAAACTGGCCAGATGATGCTTTTCAGCACTGTGGATGACATTATTTATCACATGAAAAGGCGGTCGAAACCGACCACAGAGTTCAGGAAAGTGAAGAAAATGATGATGAAACGGCAAAAATGACGATCGGGACACGAGCGGCGGAGCAGTTCAAACGTGTCTGCGACTGTGTTTGGATAATGGAAAACGTTTTAATTGCACAGATATCAGGAACTTTTCTATTATCGGCAGAAACGATGACTATATGAACCGGAACACAAGAATATCTGTCTTTATCACAATAATTCCGTCGACGAGATGACTTTGAATCAACCTGAACTCAGAGAAAAGCGACACGCGTCCATTGTGACTGACGTCAAGCGATCAATTGAATTCAACAACTTCCAATAAATTTGGCTTGAAATAGTTGGAATATCGATTTCTTAACATGTGCTGCCATCTAGCAGATTAAAAGTAATGTGATAGAATAAAAATAAATTACACTTTTCTTTCACTTTTTACACTTAAATGTTTCGTATTTGCGCCCATGTTGCATTTTTTATTTTTGTGCAGAAGATGACAACCGCATTGGGAAAATGACGCGGTGTCCCTGATGGGTCACGACGCGTGGATCCGCGACCCTCTTTCGGTTGATGCGATGATGGCACTGAGGCACTGCATCGAAAAAAGTGAACGGAAAGTGGCACAAAATTTTCAGATTTCTGCTGTGTAAACAGTGAACAAAAAGGGACTAAAAAATTACGCAAAAATGTGTTTTTATTGCACATTTTTACGCAATTTTTGTGTCCCTTTTTGTTCACTTTTTTGCACAGCAGAAATGGGAAACTTTTGTGCCACTTTTCTTTCACTTTTCTCACTTTTCGCCTACACTTATTTTTCACATTCTGCACACCTTGTTTACATCCGCTATTTGCTAGGTTACACATGCGGGTATAAAAATGGATTCATGTCAGATGGGATATTTGGGCGTTTCCATCTTTTACATACCTGGATAGCAGAGACGTTCCGCCGGAACATGACAAACACTTGGCTGTGCTACGTGGCTGCCATTTGGATATGGTCGGTGTGGTGCCACGGTGCTGGGCACTATGGCAGGAAAGTGGCTTTCTCCATAGTGACAGCGATGTGTTTTTCCACCGTGGTGGGGACATGGCATGCTCCCGTGGCGAGAATGCTATTTTCCACCGTGGAACGAGACAAACCACCGTGGCAATCACCTTCCTGTCACGGGAGCATGCCATATCCCCACCACGGTGGAAAAACACATCGCTGTCACTGGAGAAAGCCACATTCCTGCCATAGTGGCCAGCATCGTGGTGCCACACCGACCATATCCAAATGACAGCCACCTGGCACAGACAAGTGTTTGCCATATTCCGCGGAACTTTCCTGCCACGTTCCTCTGCTACCCGGGTACGTTGCATTTTCACGGATGCCGTTCGACGCTGCGAGGAAACATTATTCTTTTCCATTAAAAGCTACAGTAGTTTTTGAGGACGAAAACGATGCTAAAAAGAACCATCTGACCAAACAACTCATTGAAATAAGTTTTCCAAGTTGATCAAATTCTCGCGGTTGAGTTGACATGATGGTACTCGGCACACAACTCACACATTCTTGTCTGTATCATCCCACACATCAACAGTTTCCATATGGTTTGGGGTCAACTGTCTAGCAACACAAAAATAAATCCCCACAAACAAAACAAAGAAACGAAATGCTTCTCAGCAGGCTCGGGAAAATCAAACAAAAGAAAATTTCATTTGAGAACCACCGCAAAAACACAATAATTTTGCAACCGACTGATACTTCTGACATTGAGCAACATGTGCATGTTGTGTGTATATGTATTGCTATCAGTTCATACAAATTTTTAATATCCATGACATCTGATTTTTCTTGAAGAGAAACCATGGTTTCCCCATGGAAAGTACAAGTCTTCAAAAGTCATGGCTTAACCATGAGGTTTCCATGGAAACACCATGACTTTTCAAAACCATGATTTAACCATGATTTTCGCATGGAAAAACCATGAGAAAATCATGATTTCCGAATGTCATGACTTAACCATGACTTTTCCATGAAAGTCATGACTATTATCGTAAGGGTCAACCCCCCTGTTTTCCAGTTTTATACATTTTGGGGGCATGCCCCCCTTCCCCCCGTGATCGCCGCCCCTGGGATGGTGACATTTTGCCAGTCCATTTCCATGTCAGTCCCCTTCCGCGTTCAGCCGCGTCAGAATGAACAGATTTTTAGTCGGCTGACTTTTTTGGGGCGGTGGGCGTGGCCAGATAAAACACGATTCTCTGGCCTCCGTCAAAATGATCAGATTTTTGCAGCAGACTTTTTATGGATGGGGGGAAGTGGACCGAATGTTATTATTTGATCAGAATGGATTTTTGGCCGAACGGACTTTAGTTCGAACAGCATTGGTCCGAATGGGTTTAAGTCCGAATTGACCTTGGTTCGAATTACCTTTACTCCGAACGGCGCTGGCACCGAACGGCTTTTTTCGCCCGAATTGTTTTTTTTTGTTCGAATGATTTTTTGGTTTTCAGTTCAAATGGTGTTAGAATGGTTTTTTTTCGTTCGAATGGTTTCTTTGCCCGAGCGAGTTTTGCAACGAAAAGGTTTTAATCAGCGCTTAAAGTGGAAAATAAAAAGGGCCGGAGCTCCCCTTTCAAAAAAGGGACCAAGAGTTCGAAAAAAGGGACCAACATTTTCAGGGTGTAATTTCAGGTTTTTGGAGGTGGGGGCACTTTTCAGAGAAGCAACTGGGTACCGACCTTGTTGGGGGTCGGGCGGAGCCCCAGCGGGGTTTCAAGTGCAGAGAGCCTGGCGGAGTCCGTGGAAGTTTTGAAAATTAGCCTCAATTTGGGTGTTACAGGCCAAATTTTTCGAGTTTTGGAGTCCAATTTTCAAGGAAATGGGTACGAAATCAGCAGATTAAAAATGGGATTTGACACTCAAAAAGACTGAGGGTTAAGCACGCAAAAAGGGACGGAGCTCAGCTCCTGCATTCAAGAGATGTCGGATGAAAGGGACTGCCGGAGCTCAGCTCCCGCTGCTGCAGGGACGGCCGGAGCTCAGCTCCGGTGAGCTCCGGCACACTTTAAGCCCTGGTCGAGTGGCGTTTGGATCGAATGTCATTTGCATCGAATGTGAATAAGACCGAAAAATTGCCGAAAAGTGTGGCTTTTGCGCTGTGGTTGTTTGTTTTGTCTGTTTAATTCTAAGCATCAGCTATACATTGCATAAAAGGGGGCGGGGTATTGTTGTTAGCGATGACATTCAGTCGCCAAAAATTACCCAACTTAATTTAAACCAACCTAACCTAACTTGACCTGACCTAACCTAACCCAACTAAAGGCGAAAAGAAGGCGATGATATAAAACCGTTCATAATAAATAGAACCGATCTCCATCTGCGCAAACCGTGAAAAATAAATCAAAATGCGCCGAAATGTCACATCAACAGCTGACAGGAATGACGTTCGGTTTGAATGAGCTTCAGTCCGAACGGTGTTTGCCCCGAATGTCGTTTAGTCCGAATTGACCAGCTTTAATCCGAACAGCGTTTGTTCCGAAATGCTTTTGGTTGGACCGAATTGCCTTTGGATCGAAACCGTTTTTGTTCGAATGGTTTTTGGTCCGAGTATTTTTTATTTCGAATGCTGCTTTGTTCGAAGTTTGATTTGTTCGAGTGATGGTTGCACCGAAAAATTCGGACCAAAAGCAACAGTGGCGTGCGGTGGGTGCCAAATGCAGGCAGGCACTTTGTCTAGCGCACTGTACCCGAAGATGCGTTGCGCGAAGCGCAACGCCGGGGGAGGGGTTCGGGGAGGGGGTGTCCCCCCCCCCGAAGGGAAGAAATTTAGAAAAATGGAGCCTCAAATAGTGCTCAGATTGCTCATTTTTTTGAAAAACTGAGCATTTTTTCACAACTGCATGCATCCAGTTGAATAGCAGTACACTGTGTGGACGACATGTTTCAGTGATCTAAAAACTATAATAATGCGATGGATTTGTTTAAATTTCAAAAGAATATTGCATACGCAAGAAAAGCCCAGATGGGGGCAGAAAGTTCAAGCCAATTTCAGGCTTATCGGATAAAATTTGTGGATAAAAAAGAAAAGTTGTCCGACCCTCGTGGCGCAGTGGTTAGCGCGTCGGACTCGTAATCTGAAGATTGCGGGTTCGAATCCCAGCTGGGACACGAGATTTGCCGTGGCACTTGTGTGTGCATCCTCCCTCGGCGAGGCACGGTAAATGAAATTTGCCATGGCACTTGTGTGTGCATCCTCCTTCGCGAGGCATGGTGAATTCGGTCGGAAAGACAGACTTAAGTGGCCAGTCTGTTAGTCCTTCGGATGGGACTTTAAGAAGGAGGTCCCGTGTGTAGCATCACACTGCGCACGTTAAAGAACACCTAGCTCCAGGTCCAAGACAGAGGCCTGGCAGGTTACATGAACACAGAAGCCACTTGGTATCACCCGCCGATACTCGACGTCGGTTCCTGCGGGTTGGCTGTGCCATAATACCGGCAGTATCGGCAGTTGTGACTGAGGTCTTGGGACCTGGAGCGGTGGGTGCTGTTGCGATTGCCCTCGGGAGTATGCCGGTACCTCGCCGGGACCCTTGATTGGGTGCCTGGAGCGGTGGGTGCTGGAGCAGCTGCTCTCAGGTGACATTTGCCAGTACCTCGCCGGGACCATGGCTGACGACACAATAAAAAAAACATAAACGGTCGGACCACCAGCCTAAGGCTATCTGTCCATAAGACCCAAAGAAGAAGAAGAAGAAGAAGAAGAAAATTGATGGTTTTCAAGCATTGACAATGTTCCACTGGAAAATAAAGGCATCAGCGGACCGCAGAATTTGCAGAAAATTATCCGAATAATTCCGAACAATGTTGCGGTTCCATTTTGTTGAACATTTGAAATTGCGAAATGACTCCTGATTGGAATTTGCTCATGCATTCATTCCAAATCAAACTGCGTAACTTCGCACAAGCCAAATCCAATGTTTCCCTTTTCCGTTTCCCATTCCCCCTGAATTAACACTGGGGCCCAAATGACATTCAAAAGGTGCAGCAAACAACATGCCTTTGGCGAAGCGAGGTTTGCATTCATCGTAGGCTCGCCTGCATTCATTTTCATCACAGCAGATGCCTGTGATCAGCGACAGCGAGCAACGCGAGCAACAACGACAACAGAGCAACACTCGACAGAGATGCAGCCGGAGGCAGATTTGAAAGTGCCTCCTCAGCAACATGAACTGCTGCACTTGCGGTGGGTGAATTCACCCGGCGGGATGGAGCGGCATAGGCTTTATCGCATCCCCGCAGATCCCCGAAAGCAGGCAAAAATCTTTGGTGCCTCTTCTGAATCTCATGCGCCAAGGGAGCAGAGGATTGGCTTGCGTCTGGATTCTGGAAGACCAGCGAGAAAGAGGGTGGGTAGGGCAACTTCTGTGGTTGTTGGCATCGGGAAAGAAGGGAGTTCCCAGTCAATACATCGTTCAGCAGATGCGCCCAGCAGGCAAATGAGAGTGTGCCTTTCTCGAATGTGGCTCACATTTGTGGACTGCTGTAGTCACGTTTTGCCCTTGCAAATGTTTCTTGAAAATAAAAAAATGCACAATTCATGAGATTTTTCTTGGGCAGGCAGCGCCTGCCTTGCCTGCCCTGACCGCACGCCACTGAAAAGCAACTCGGACGAAAGTGCATTCGGTCCAGGTTCGTGATCGTGTTGTTTCGATCCGACGAAATGGACAAACATTTTCACCAGACTTTTTTGGGGCGAGATCCTCCAAACGGCAAGATTTTTTTTTGTCCGGCAGATCCATTGCACCAAAAGATTCAATGTTGATGGGATTCGTTTCCATGACAACTGAAAAGAAGCTGCAATCATGGCAAACAACACTTTTGGCGAATTCTGTTTGGTTTCAGTTCGGAATTCCTGCCGACCGCCGCCTCCGCCGCACACGCAACCTCCGCCGCGCGCGCCTCATTACTTAGGCCCGCCGCCTCGGTTCCTTTTCCCGCCCTTCCTAAACGTGAGTGAGAATTTTTGTGTAATCAGTTCCAGGACTGCTTATGTGGACCGCAAGCTAATGCAAGAAATTGAAAATGAAGATTAATTAAACAAAGAAAATGCCTAAATTGAGCGAAATGTGCTGTTTTTTAAACGCCCTGCGTAGCTACCTACATTTCTTTTCCAAAAACGAAAAGGTGGCAAATTGAAAAAAACCTGTCAGGTACACCAGACAAGTCTGTCACACAAGTCTTGGAAGCGTCCAAACGATAAGATGAAAATCTGGCGATAAAAATCCGGCCTGCTGGCTGACAAAAATCTGGTGAAAAAGTCTGATGCCCGTCTGAATGGTGAGATTTTTCGACGGCCAGACAAAATCCAAAAAAGTCTGCCAGACTTCATGAAATCCCATCCAAACGGCGCGATTTTTTTCGGGCGACAAAACAATCTGGTCTATCACATTTAAAATGTCTGTCAATTCTGACGCTGCTTTTTGACTCAGTCTTATTCGAAGCCAGTCCCATTCGACACCTTCCAACGATGTCGAAGGGCAAAATCCTCTCCATCACACGTTTTGCATCAGACAGACCGCTTGTTCATTTCCTGAATCCAGTCTTCTTTCATGTCGACAAAAATTTGAAGGAGTTAATGTCATCTGGTTGTGTTGTTCTGGGCCCCCTTCTTTTTTGTGTGCCCGATCCAGGTGCGGAAAATGGTTTTGGATATGTTGTTCCATGAAAAGCATGATTTATGAAGCATTGCAGTTACGCGAAAAACGCAAACGTTGGCATGCCTGCTCAGTGTTCTCTGATTGGTTCTTTTGCTCCTTTGCCTTTCCCCAAAGAAGTTCTCTCTTTGCCTTTCCCCCCATGTTCCTCATCGCTCTCCAGCGAAAAAGAAGAGAAAAATTATTGTCCTCCCAGTTTTCTTGCTCTGTGTGCCCTTCATTCAACCCGTGATGCAAAAAAAAATGCTCCCTTCCCAAGTCCCGAGCCACCCATGCGTGAGGAAACCTCACGCGCTCCTCGGTGTTCTTGGTCTCTTGGATCTTGACGCGGTCGTGGTGCCTCGTTTCCGGGAAAATTCATGACACAAGGCAGGCAACAAGTCAAAACATGTTGCCATGCAATGCAATTTTCAACCACAGGCCGCAGCGAGTAGCGATCGCAGCAATCAGAATTCAGACCGGACGAAGGCAGCGACATGACTGGACACGAACGACACGAAAAGCTGAACCATTCTTGAATTCTGTGGTATCTGTGTGTGATGTGTCTGCAGTCTGTTGGGGTGCTGTGGCCTGGTTGGTTGGCCCAACAACAGGCCACAATTGGGTTGCTTCGATTTTCTTTTTCATTCTGTGTGACAAAGGTCACAAAGGAAAGGACCCAGGGCAAAACAGATAGGTATAGGTATAGATGCCTGTTCTTGGACAAAACTGATCTTTTTGTGTCGCTCTGCAATAGAATTCTGCTCGTTATGGAGGTTTGTTGGTTTCTTGTTGTTTCAGTTGGATGATGGTGTCTTGACCTCAGGAGATCGATAACCAGCACAGGGAAAGAAAGAACGCTGCAAAAGTGCAACTTTTGTGGGCCTTGAGGGTACAGCTAAGAAATTTGGGATAGGTAACGAAAGCTAAAAACATCGCCAGTGAGTTGTTTGTGCCACAGAGAACATTGGCTGCCCCTGCGAATGTGTTTTGGCCTGGCCTCGCTTACATTGAATATCTACAGACAGTGCTTTTTTGTATTCTGGATTTTTCCGATTGAAAAAACGACTGCAAAATCAGGTGAAACCAACGAGATAGAGACTAGGGGTGTGCAGAATCGAATCGGAATCGAGCTCAAATTCCAGGAATCGGAATCGAATTTTGGAATCGGAATCGAGATAGTCCCGGAATCGGAATCGAGACTTGGAATCAGAATCGCGATAGCCCCGGAATCGGAATCGAGATCTGGAATTGGAATTGAAATTGAAATATCCAGTTTTTTGTTAGAAATCTCAAAACACACCCCCGGCATGGTTGCTACCAACCTGGAAAACCTGGAATACTCGCGGAATTTTTTTCGGGGTGTGACTAAAACGCTGAACCTGCTTGTCTTGCTTGTCTTGCTGGAAACCTGCTTGTCCTGCTGGTAAAGGTCAAATGGGTTAGGTTATCGTCAGATTAGGTTATCCTAACCTAAAATAACCTCACCTAACCTTAACCTAACCTAACCTGGCCATTACCAGCAGGACAAGCAAGACAAGCAGGACAAGCAGGTTCAGCGTTTTAGTCGCTTCCTTTTTTTCGCACCCTGGAAAACCTGGAAAACTCAGGGATTTTTGGAAAGAACCCTGGAAAACTGAAAATTTCCAGAAAACCCAGCCAAAAAATGGGAAACAGAATTTCATAACATTTTTTTAGTTTACATTTTTTTTTAAATTTCCAACGATGACACCTGAAGAATATTCTTGTCTTACAATTTTTGTCTGCACCCTCCCATTTTTGTCTTGTCCTCAGATAAAACCCTGGAAAAGAGTCCTGGAAAAAACTCAGAATCCTTCTGGAAAACTCAGGGAATTCCGATTTTTCAAAACAGCAGCAACCATGCCCGGGTACCTATGCGATTGCAGTTTTGTGGCATCAATTGCTATTTTCTTGCAATCCCATCCCACATCGGTGAATAGCACACCTCTGGGTGTGCACTGTGCAGTTCTCTGGAATCGGAATCGAGCGGAATCGGAATCGAGCGGAATCGGAATTGAATGAAATCAAAAAAAAAAAAAAGAAAAGAAAAATCAAAAAAAAAAAAAAACCTTTTTATCAAAAATATTTGTCTTTATTTTTGTTGGAGAAAATATAAAATAATTTTTTTTTCTTTTTATGAATTTCAGCTCAAACATTTCAATTTTTAATGATAATTTCATCGAGTTTTTGAACCATAGGTAAAATAATAAATCAAGTAAGCACATTTGTCATTTACGGTGCATTTCAGAGACAGACAAAATGATAAGTTTATCAATGAGTAATGACCTAAGAGCAAAGAGAGAGCAGCTTCAAAGAGAGAATCATGTTCTCGTTTTGATTTTTGGAATTAAAAAACAAAAGAAAGAAAGAAAGAAGAAAGTGGAACCGAGCTCGAATCACCAGGAATCGGAATCGAGATTTGGAATCGGAATCGCGATTTGGAATCGGAATCGCGATAGCCCCGGAATCGGAATCGAGATAGCCCCGGAATCGGGAATCGGAATCGAGTTTTTTTGGAATCGACATGGAATCGCACACCCCGACCTTATGCAGAGTGACTGGCGGGTGGAGCCTCACCACTTCGAAATGTAGACATCGGAGGACTTGTCCCTAAGCACCGATTGGTGGGCATGGAATGAGATTGATGAATTTCGATCGTGAATAGCGAGCACCAATTCTGAAAATCGCTCGATATCACCAAATTTTTAACCGACCCTGGCGATTATCACTTCATTTGATAGCGAAAGAAACGCGGAATACGCTCAGTCAATTTTTTGTCCTTGAATTTGGGTGGAAATTTGTGTGTCCATAACAGACAAAGAAGTGCACCTCTGAAAACATTGCTTTACATTTCCGTTCCTTGTCACTCAAAATGTTCTGCCCCTGCTCCCTGCTGTAAGGTGAGATCAACCTGTGAGACAGCTGTAGGCGAATGTAGTTTCTTTCGATTGACACGAAAATCACCTTTTTTGATGACTGTTGAGCCCCAGAATCTCTTTCCGAAAGTTCTCCAAATTTGGAG
>JASGXE010017862.1:0-11613 GCA_030068105.1 Sinentomon sp. SZTP_YWyxl
AGTTGTGAAGTATTCCTGCGAAATTTGACCCTATGTTCCATGTTCATTATCTAAAGCATTTTCCAATTTTCGACGAGAAATAACAAGGTGTGCGGTCACAAATGCAGTGACTAGTGCTTGCTAGGTTATTAAAATACATGCAGTGTACCGCCAGCTTAACATCGATAAAGGTAAGGTGTCAGCAAGCAAGCAGATCACACGAGTTCGACTCAGCGACACAGCCATGCTCGTTCGCAGAAACATTAAATTCAATTCAATTCAAAACATAGAAACAATGAACGGCATGCGTGCATACGTGTATATGTGGAATGGCATGTCCGTGGCGGCTCTCAAAATATCATCTTCAGAACATTTTTGCACGCTTTGCCAAGTTGTTCCATATTGCGAAAATGCGCTGTTTCCACTCACTTTTCTCATGTCATTGCCAACGGTTTTGACGAAACTTCGCAATCTTTGAGAACATCTTTTTTTCGATCCTCGGCAAAATGTTTTGCACTCACATTGGATGCGCACGCGTACATTTCTTTCTTTTCCCTTCACCTCTTCACGAACACCCCCAGTCGGACTTGACCAACTGCCTGCCTGCATGCCTGCCTGCGTGCTCGCGGGCTCAACACCGATTACCGCAGCATCTCCAACGCAGAGCTACCGGCGAATTTTTAATTAATTTTGAGCGATGTGCCAATAAGCAGCTTCTCTCTGGAGATAGCCATTAAATTAGCATAACCGTTTTCGCATCATCAACTCCTCGGACAAATATTTGCTGGGGCTCCATCGCACACACCATTATCTAGCTCATCGATTTCAATGCCATTTAGCAGCTTGGACGCAACGATCCACCAGGTGCATAAGACACTATCACCTTCCATCATCACTCAGTCAGCTTGCATCACAGCACCTTTCACTGGCATAGGTATTTGATCATCATAATGGTTGCCGCTGCGCAAGAACGAAATGGACAATGATGATCATGAAAATAAAAAAATTCTTTATTCTTTCAATCTCGAATTTCGACTGTTGCCGATGACTGTCAACGTCCATCGGCCTTCCATCGCAGTTGAGCAGGCAGCGCCCTGCATGCTTGAATGTGTCACCCGCGCAAAATGCAAAAATGCAAGCCTACACGCCTGTAGCAGTGCACGAACGCGTGCCAGCAAGCCATTCTTTCCCCTCCGATGCGAACTGCATCGTGCTAGCCTGCAGCAGGCTTGTTCCTCATCCATTCCACGCGCAGAGCTTGCTGCTCCTTCGCGAATTTTAATTGCCTAATCTCGTATTACGTTTTTGCACGAAGCGCCGGCAAGCTGGCTCCCTTGTCCTGGCTCAACGCCGATAACTGATGCTGCTGCTGCATAAAATTTGCACATTCTTTGTACAGCCTAAAAGAATTACTTATTTTTCCCGTTCATTTTCGCAGCAAGCCCTGATGAGCTAGCTTGCTCCTTAGCTCCCCTCGACCGAATCAACTAACGTAGCTGCTGCCTCGTAAAATTTGCATACTCGTTTCGCACACCATCATCTTCACGCACTAGGTGCACCATCACCTACCATCACCAAAATTATTCAGCAACGCAATAACTCTCTCACTCTCTAACTCTCACAACTCTCAACACTCATGCAGCCCTGCCGGCCACAACACCCCTGCCACTAACTATCATCTCTTCTCACTCAATACCTCATGCACGATCGTGACTTCACAACACACACTCACATTTTCAGACTCTTCTTTTCAACAAAATTTCACAGATTCATTTTTTCACAATTAACACACTCTGTATTCTCACAATTCTCGGTACAGTACAGATATATTACTTAGGTGGCCTCTTCCGGTCCTGGCCTCTTCTGGTCCCTGGCCTCTTCCGGTCCTGGCCTCTTCCGGTCCTGGCCTCTTCCGGTCCTTTCCCCTTACTACTGGGATGGACATTGGATGCAGCTCGCTTCCAATGCCTCTCCTGGCCACGTACTTGTCCTGAATCGCTTATGTTTGTTGCTCAGCAGAAACCAGCATTGGGGACCTCTGCCAAAAGCATCATTTTTTCAAAAATCTCTCCAAATTCCAAGAAATTTCTTCAAATTTTATGAGATCTCTTGCCATTGGCATGTTTTGAAGCAACTCTAAATTCCTGATCCAGAGTCAATGCCATTCAGGCTCAAGAAGTGATCCAGTAATTACTGGAATTTCCTCAGCTCTGTTGTTGGCTTTTGGATTCAGTTTTCTGAACAAACACCTCTCCTTTATGCCAGAATAGAAAAAAAATCACAGAAATATCTGCTGCAGAATATCAAGTATCCCAGCATATTATCCTATAACACAAGATTGTGAAATTCGGTATTCCCTTTAGTTGTAACCGGACAAAAAACTCCGACTGTCCTGTCTGATATTGTAAAAACAAGCAAATTTCTGGTGGGTTATTTCAGGAAGTGTTTTTCAAATGCATCTAAAATCCATAAGGCTGGAGCATTTCCTGTGACAATTGACCAGAGTACCACGCAACAACCATATTTTTGAATATTGCAAAAAGAAAACTCGCAGGTGACAAGGGGAGGTCACAATGACATCACTCTCACTTGATATTGAACAGCCTACGTATTTCATCATAATTCTTGCTATTTTTTTGACTTTTTGAACAATAATAAATAAATTGAAAAAGAAATGAATAGAATCCAACTGAAATTCCAAGAATTTTGGAATAATATTTACGCACCCCGAATCCCTAACGTTTGCCATTGAAGCAAATTCCAGCACATCAAATGAGTTTATTCACGTAACCGCCATATCGAACCACGAATGAAAGTTGAGGAGCAAGAAGTGCATTGTATGCACAATATAATATGGAATCTGGCAGTGGCCAATGGGAAATTTCGATATGTTTTGCCCAGGGTATGTTGCTGCATTCACTCGGGCTTCACTCAAAGTTTTACAAGAAAAAAGGAAAAATATTTGTTTTAGAACACCTTGTTTTAAAACAAAAATCGTGTTTTAAAACAAGTTTTTTTTCTACCTGTTTTAAAACAAAAAGTGTTTTAAAACAGCCAATTTTGTTTTAAAACAAATGTTTTGTTTTTTTCTCAAATGTTTCGTTTTTGCAACCCTGCCCCGAGTATCTGCGATGCAAATTCGCAATCCCCCTGCATATTTAATGCCAAATTCACAATCACAGCCTCGTGTTTTGCTGCAAATATTCAACCCCCTGCGACCTTGACGTCATATTCCCAATCCCACCATGATATTTGCTGCAAATTCGCAGTCCCCTGCGATTGCGAATTTGAAGTCAAATTTTCAACCTGCCCGGAATATTTGCTGCAAATTTACAATCCCCCCTATGAGTATATGACGTGAAATTCTCAACCGACTCTGAGTATTTGCTTCAAATTTACAATCCCCCAGCGAATTGACATCAAATTCTCAAACACCCTGCGCGTATTTGCTGCATAATTGATCCCCCCTGAGAATTTCATATCAAATTCTCTATCTACCCTGAGTATCTGCTGCAAATTCGCAATTCCACCTGCGAATTGGCATTTCTACTAATTCTTGCCTCGAATTTAAAAAAAAAAACTCTTGGAATAGTTTCGAAAAAACTATTCCACCCTCGAATTTAGTGTGATTTTAGGGTTGGGCAATGTTCGGTTTTACTTCACTTTATGTTTCCTACCGCAAGGATTCTGATTTACTGGAGGTCATTTGAGCTTTGGATTTTAATTGGCATAATACCTTAGCCATTTTGACGATAGTGCCGCAATTCGGCAATCAAGACATCAATCAACCCCGAGGAATATTCAACTTCTTTTGGTGATAGGCCTATTGGTGCTGTTGGTTTTGATCCGTGACATTTTGGTCTTTGAAAAAAATACCGAAATATGCCCTTTCAGTCAAATCTGTGTTGTTTCAGAGAAAAAGAGTAGCATATCAAACTGATTTTAGGGAAATGCTTCCATCAATCTTTAAAGTCTTCGTTGGTAGAAATTTTCCAAGAAACGAGACAATCATCAGCGAACAGTCTGTCTGTAGAATTGAATTGACACCAACAATTCGGCAGAACACATAAATAATAATAAACAGAAAGGGATCCCAAAGTGCTGCCTTGAGGTGCGCCAAATTGGTCGTCCTCCTTCACAACGTCTGGGTTCGGTCTGAAATACACCTTGTAGCCTTATTCACAGCTCCCATAGTGCTTCAAATGATGCATGCATAACACGCTGAAATTTCGCATATTTCAAATTCCGCAAATTTCGCATATTCCATGACCATTTTGTTTTTGCAGGGGTCAACCCTCCTTCTTTGCCCCTTTTAAAAGCGTCTCGTTTGCTTCGCATTATTTTGTATACCTACCTCGCAGACGTTGTCTCTCCTGTTTTCACCAACTCCATGAAACATTGCCGCGGTTGCAGAGCAATAAATCCCCACAAATTTCGCGTGTTGCATATTATTTTGTTTTTCAGTGGTGTCAACCAGTGGCGTGGAGAAGGTAGGGCACCGGGGGCATGTGCCCCTTCCCTTTTGTATGTTCAAGCTCCCTTTTCGAGAATATTGCGCAAAATGTTTTATGGCACGTCTGGAAAAGCTGATTTTTTTGCAAAAATAAAAAGGCATTTTCATTGTTTTTTTTGTGGTTTATGCCCAATGAAAATACAGTCGATTCCATTCGAAGATATGAGCCAAGCATTATTGCCGTCTTTTGCAAGAAAGCATGCTTAGTCCTATTCGGACAGTGCTTTTTCCGAAAAACAAATTCGAAATTGCTCCGAGTTGCTTCCCCAAGCACGCATGCATCCTCAAGTGTTCTTCATTTGTCCGCCGACGCTGCCAGGAGTAGGCAGCGCATGCGTTCGACCAGTGCCTCCTACAAACAAGGCCGTTGCACGAGTTTGTGACGTCATAAATAGTGGATGGCGGAAAAGAGGAAAAGGCAATGCGAGTGAGCGGCGTCCGAGGTGTGCTGCCCACGGAAACTTGACATTTCTCTTGAACCGATTAACCGATTTTGATGAGACTTGATTTGCTGGAAAGCTGAAAATTAGACTATTTCAATGGTGTATAACAATCCCAAACTTTTCACTGCTAAAGCTCCAATAGAATTTGAGAGATAAAAGTGTTCAAGTTGAGATGTGATCCAATTCCGGCTTCCTGCCACATATTTTCAATGATTGTGCGATTTTTTCCGTTGTAACATGGTTTCGTCCTGCGAGAAAGTTGTAGAGGAAGCTTTCAGCTATCCAAAAACACCAAAATCATTGAATTTGAGCACCATTTCACTATTTTAGGACCAGAGAATGCGCGACATGGCAGCATCGTTGAGTTTTTGAGCGGGGAAGATGCCGCGCCTCCCTGGAAATCCGAGGGAGTCGCGGCTTCTTCCCCGCTCAAAAACTCAACGATGCTGCCATGTCGCGCATTCTCTGGTCCTAAAATAGTGAAATGGTGCTCAAATTCAATGATTTTGGTGTTTTTGGATAGCTGAAAGCTTCCTCTACAACTTTCTCGCAGGACGAAACCATGTTACAACGGAAAAAATCGCACAATCATTGAAAATATGTGGCAGGAAGCCGGAATTGGATCACATCTCAACTTGAACACTTTTATCTCTCAAATTCTATTGGAGCTTTAGCAGTGAAAAGTTTGGGATTGTTATACACCATTGAAATAGTCTAATTTTCAGCTTTCCAGCACATCAAGTCTCATCAAAATCGGTTAATCGGTTCAAGAGAAATGTCAAGTTTCCGTGGGCAGCACACCTCGGACGCCGCTCACTCGCATTGCCTTTTCCTCTTTTCCACCATCCACTATTTATGACGTCACGCCATTTTTGCTTCCCGTGCAAAGGCCTTGTGTTGTAGGAGGCACTGGTTCGACCCGCCTCAAAAGGAACATACTCAGAGCTAGAATTAATGGTTGCCTTGATGGCCGAGTGGTTAAAGCGTTGGGCTGAGGATCCGAAGGTCATGGATGGTCGTGGGTTCGAATCCCACCAGTAGCCGAATTATTCCAGTTTCAATTGCCGGAATTTCTTACATCTCTGTGATTCTTGCACGTTTTTTCTGTTGTTTGTGCCTTCCCACTTGTTTTGTTCGCCGGCGAATTTGAGAAATGACCTCTGACATGTTGCGAAAACAAAAACAACTGCGAAATTTTTGCGTAAAATTGGCAGCAATAACGCAATTTATTGAGACCTGAAAATTCACAAAATTTCGAAGCGAACGCACACAAGCTCCTGATTCTTCTGTTGTCCGCGTCAACAAGCAAACTTGTCAATCAACAGGCGTTTGAAAAAATGTTGTGGAAACAAAAAAAAACTTGCTTGCCCATTTTTCACACGCATGATTTTTAATATCAGCAAAAGTTTCAGCACAGGAAAATATTTATTTTTAAAAATGGTGGGTTTTGTTTGCCTGTTTTTTGCGGAACCGAATTGGGTTTCCATCAAAGGCTGGATCATTACGCAGTTTTTTATTTTTCGCATTGGTTTTTTGTCAACTACGAACTCCAATGAACAAAACCGCTGACAGCAGCAAAGAATAAAATTTATTTTTGGGCGAATTATTCTTCACCCACGGAGGCCACACAATTTGATGTGAAATAAAAATTGTCCCAAAAATCCGTAATTTAGGGAGCCATGATTCGTGTGAATAAATTCGAATTCAACACACGGAAGAATGCTTGGCTCATATCTTCAAATGGAATCAACTTGTAAAGGATCGGGGGACTGGGATAGAACGGACTGAGGCAGAAGTGGACTGAGGCAGAATTGGACTGAGGTAGAATTGGACAAAGGAGGGAGTTTTGGAGGGAATTTTTGCTTGGAGGTGGTAGCTTACACCTGTACAAACGAAACCTAGCCTAACCTGACCTAACCTAACCCGCATAAATGAAAAAAATCAGCTTCCAAAAATGCAAAAATTCTGCCTCAGTCCACTTCTGCCTCAGTTCGTTCTGCCCCAGTCACCGGTCCCCTTGTAAAACATTTACGGGGGAAGATCTTTTCGGCTGGTCTGGGAAAGAGTATTTTTGTCAGAATTTCCAGCTTCTGTCATTGAATTTCTCTATAGAAATAGCAAAACATGGCTATTTGCAATGAAACAAGGAAACATCCAACATTCGGTTTTACGCCGACCCAGATGTGTTTGTCGTTTTTGTGATTATCGTCTCGAGAACAATCTCACGATGTTTATGAAGCTGCAATCCGCTTATCGGGAAATTATGCACGTTGCATGCCTTTAATTTTCGCAGGCGCTGACTGCTATTTTTTGCTCCTGCCGCTTCAAAGACTGCGTCACACATCTCCGCAAATTTTGCATGTTGCAGGCCGCCTTGATTTTGGCTTTTCGAACTCCTTTTTGCATCATATGTTTTAAAAGCTGCATCACCCATCACTCTGCTAATTTCGCATGTTGCATATCATTGTTATTTCTCGCGGGATTTTTCTTTTCTTTTTACCCCTTCGATTTCAAAAGCTGCAATACGATATCCACAAAATTCGCATGTTGCATGCCATTTATTTTTCGCAGGTGTAATCTCACGATGTTTTTGAAGCTGCAATCCGCATCTCGGGAAATTATGCATGTTGAATGCCTTTAATTTTCGCAGGCGATGACTGCTGCTTTTTGCATTTGCCGCTTCAAAAACTGCGTCATACATCTCCGTAAATTTTGCATATTGCAGGCCGCCTTGATTTTGGCTTTTTGCACTCCTTTTTGCATCATATGTTTTAAAAGCTGCATCACCCATCACTCCGCTAATTTCGCATGTTGCATATCATTTTTATTTCTCGCGGGATTTTTCTTTTCTTTTTACCCCTTCGATTTCAAAAGCTGCAATACTGTACCCAAAAAATTCGCATGTTGCATGCCATTTATTTTTCGCAGGCCATTTATTTTTCGCAAGCGCAATCTCACGATGTTTTTGAAGCTGCAATCCGCATCTCGGGAAATTATGCATGTCGCATGCCTTTAATTTTCGCAGGCGCTGACTGCTATTTTTTGCTCCTGCCGCTTCAAAAACTGCGTCATGCATCTCCGCAAATTTTGCATGTTGCAGGCCGCCTTGATTTTGGCTTTTTGCATCATATGTTTTAAAAGCCGCATCACCCATCACTCCGCTAATTTCGCATGTTGCATATCATTTTTATTTCTCGCGGGATTTTTCTTTTCTTTTTACCCCTTCGATTTCAAAAGCAGCAATACGATATCCACAAAATTCGCATGTTGCATACCATTTATTTTTCGCAGGCGTAATCTCACGATGTTTTTGAAGCTGCAATCCGCATCTCGGGAAATCATGCATGTTGCATGCTTTAATTTTCGCAGGCGCTGGCTGCTATTTTGCTCCTGCTGCTTCAAAGACTGCGTCACACATCTCCGCAAATTTTGCATTTCTTTCCTTTTTACCCTTTCGATTTCAAAAGCTGCAATTCTACCTATATCCACAAAATTCGCATGTTGCATGCCATTTATTTTTCGCAGGCCATTTATTTTTCGCAGGCGTAATCTCACGATGTTTTTGAAGCTGCAATCCGCATCTCGGGAAATCATGCATGTTGCATGCCTTTAATTTTCGCAGGCGCTGACTGCTATTTTTGCTCCTGCCGCTTCAAAAACTGCGTCATACATCTCCGCAAATTTTGCATTTCTTTCCTTTTTACCCCTTCGATTTCAAAAGCTGCAATACTATATCCACAAAATTCGCATGTTGCATGCCATTTATTTTTCGCAGGCGTAATCTCACGATGTTTTTGAAGCTGCAATCCGCATCTCGGGAAATCATGCATGTTGCATGCCTTTAATTTTCGCAGGCGCTGACTGCTATTTTTGCTCCTGCCGCTTCAAAAACTGCGTCATACATCTCCGCAAATTTTGCATTTCTTTCCTTTTTACCCCTTCGATTTCAAAAGCTGCAATACTATATCCACAAAATTCGCATGTTGCATGCCATTTATTTTTCGCAGGCGTAATCTCACGATGTTTTTGAAGCTGCAATCCGCATCTCGGGAAATCATGCACGTTGCATGCCTTTAATTTTCGCAGGCGCTGACTGCTATTTTTTGCTCCTGCCGCTTCAAAGACTGCGTCACACATCTCCGCAAATTTTGCATGTTGCAGGCCGCCTTGATTTTGGCTTTTCGAACTCCTTTTTGCATCATATGTTTTAAAAGCTGCATCACCCATCACTCCGCTAATTTCGCATGTTGCATATCATTTTTATTTCTCGCGGGATTTTTCTTTTCTTTTTACCCCTTCGATTTCAAAAGCTGCAATACTATATCCACAAAATTCGCATGTTGCATACCATTTATTTTTCGCAGGCGTAATCTCACGATGTTTTTGAAGCTGCAATCCGCATCTCGGGAAATCATGCATGTTGCATGCCTTTAATTTTCGCAGGCGCTGACTGCTATTTTTTGCACCTGCCGCTTCAAAAACTGCTTCATACATCTACGCAAATATTGCATTTTGCAGGCAACCTTGATTTTGGTTTCTTGAACTCCTGCATCAATAATGTTTTAAAAGCTGCATCACTCATCTCCGCCAATTTCGCATGATGAATAAAATTTTATTTTTATCTGGCTGCAATGCGTCTTCGCAAATTCAGTTTCGGAATGCTTCAATTTCAATAAAAAAATGGCTGACTAAATCGCAAAACAATGCGCTACGAACAGCGTCGTCAATGAAAAATGAGGTGAGAAATAACTTTCATGGTAACCGTTCTCCCTATTAAATGGGCAGCAGCACTTTGGACTCTCTCCAAAGCATCAAACGTGACAGATTTGTCTGTTTAATATAGAACCCAAGAGTTACCGCTATGAATATGCTTGACTGGAATTGGCGCTTCCGACATTGAGGGCGAGGACCCCACTACGGAGAATTTCCCTTCAGAAGGGAAATAAGCGGTAATCATTTTAACATTTTCTGCGGCACACGGCGTTTGTCCTTCCCATCATTTCCTCCAATAAGATGCAGATTTTGAATGCTGCGAATTTCCGTTGGAAAGCCGTGATTCAGACCGCCTCTTTTTGCTCAAATATTTTGTGGAGTTTAGACTGCTTAAATATTTTGTGGAGTTTAGACTCCAAATCGTTTTCGGAAGACATCCGGTTGTTCATTCTGTGGTTTACACAAACGCTTCATTCGGAACTTTCTAATGAACACTCGGAACCTGCCTGAAATCACTGGGCAATGCAATAATTTTCGCAGAAATCAAGATCACAGCTTTCCGCTGGGTATTTGAAATCCCTGCCGCTGGGTATTTGAAATCCCTGAACGTGTCTTCCGAACGGAATCACGGAAGTGATAATCGCTCTCATGCCGTCGTGCTGTTATGGTTGACGGCTCGTAAACAGCTTTTGCTTGCTGTTAGCATACAACGTAATGCAATGCAACAACCCAGGTGCCTGTTATAGCCTTATTTTGCGGAAAAATCGACCAGAATAAACTGATACCCGTTTTGGAAAATCATCCCTTTGGAGAGTCATTGATGTAAGGAGTGGAGAGGAACTGACATTTTTAGAGAGAGGATGAGAATCTTAAAAATTTATTTTGCCAAACCTTTCCAATGCCCTCGTCCCCCTTGTCCTCGTCCAATCCACCATCTTAGCAATCCTGATGCCCACTCTCCCCTGCTTTCTCCATGTTCTTCCCTTCTCTGACCCGCACATGACCTCTCTTCTCCTGTCTCCACTTTCTTCCATACAGCAACCAACCAAATTTCTCCGATTTCCTCTTCGCAGTTCGCAGTTCGCCGTATACTCTGTAAGAAATTCAGCGCATTCTGGAACCTTGGGATGTCATGATGCACCTGTGTTTGGACTTTGATCAAAATGCACTGTTGCGAGACAGACGTTGAGAAACCCTGTCGGAATTTTGGACCCATTCATATGCACATGATGCAAACACGGCTGACATGGTGCGTGTTTTTTTTCCTTTTTTCTTAAAATTTGCTGACTATCCAAGTCAGTTACATACTTGACATTTCTCAATCATGGCAATGTCTGCCACTGTCGTTGCTGATCGTTTATTCATTTAAGAAAAATCAACAAATCTTATTATATGTGTCACGTGTTAACATATGTCTAGACATTAGATGGGACGTTGCTGCTCGCTGCCATCATATGCGAGCAAAAGACAATCTACCCGATAAATGAATTTCTATAACGTCTTGAAACAGGATACATCAGTTTGTGCAGACGTTACTCGCACTTTCTTTGCAAAATATTCGCAGGTGTCGGCACTTTCAGGGAAGAGGTACTTAAACACCTGACAGGTGGCAATTCATATCATATTTCTGTCAGTTAAATGTCTAGACTCTGCGGCAGATGATGCCAATGTTGATGTGTAGGTACACCATTCGGAACATCTCGTGTCTGAAAGCGCAGCTGTGATGTGAGGCTGAAATTTAATTTCTCAGAGACTTCCTTTCGCAGAGACTTCTCAGATACTTTCTCAAAGACTTCAAAGACTTCAGGCGGCGAAAGCTCGCAGGCACATTTTTCAGATGTTGACCGTTTTGCGATGGCAGAGACCTTGAAATTGTGCCACCGTCGATACACTGTGGTCATCAACCGCTCTGCTGGGTCGACATATGGAGAGCTTTCCGTCGTCGTCAGTCACCAAGTCATGCAT
>JASGXE010017863.1:0-10637 GCA_030068105.1 Sinentomon sp. SZTP_YWyxl
TCGCAACGGGCATGCGATGCATCTGAAATGCTGTCTTGACTTGCAACGGATGCACGATGCATCCCAAATCCTGACTCGAATTGCAACTGATGTTTTCCCATTCGAAACATTGACTCGACTCGCAACGGGCATGCGATGCATCTGAAATGCTGACTTGACTCGCAACAGATGCACAATGAATCCGAAACGTTTACTCGACTTGCAACGGACTTACAATGCACCACAAACGTTGGCTCGACTTGCAACGGATGCACGACCCATCCAAAATGTTGATTCGACTCGCAACGGATACGTGGTGCATCAAACTTAACTCACTCGCGACGGATGTGTGCTGCATCCTAAATGTTGATTCAACTCACATCGGACGCGTGATTTGTGCAAAAATTTGACTCAACTGACCAATATGGACATAAATCGTTGAAACTTACCGAAAACGGGTATACCTTGAGTCTCTTACGTTTTCACCTCACTGTTTGAATGGTGTTCTTTCCAGTCAAAATAAAAAAAAACCTCTTGCAAGTAGGGTATGCAGTTGATTTTTTGGTTTTTTCTTTCCAGTTTTTTTAACGGAGCATGTTAAGTGTTTTGACAAGAAGTAGGGATTGGAGGAAGGACTCTTGCTGTCCCCATCTTGCACAAACGGAACTCCGAATTTCTGCATTTTGTCATTTATTCCCTTTGTTGCCTTATTATCTGCTTGAGGTCACCCTTCTAAGGGTGGAGATCGCTTTGATTTCATTTCAACGCGGAAGTGGAGTACGCCAATTTTGTTTTGTTTTCCAAAGTTTAAAAAATTCTTGTTGTTAAACAAAAGTTTTGTGTGTTTGCTTATTTTGTTGGAACGCGTTCCTTGTCTTTGGTCAAACGTTGTGCATTACAGATTTTTTTAACAATAATTACTGCCACTTACAAAAACACATATTTAGGTACCTACAATTATCTTGCAAAAGTGCTTAAAACAAAATGCTGCATTGGGGATGAACTTGGGGTTGTACTGTATTTGAAGGCTCTACTTCCTCCATAGAATGATTATCTCACTTATAGTTAAGGTGTTCTTAATTTATTATTTAAGTTATTTTCGTATGCAGGTTACCATATTTTCCTAAAATTGCCTAAGTGTCTGTCTTGATTGTGGATAATTCAACTTATTTTTCTTGTGTGATCGTTCAGACTATGCATGACACTTTTGTGGTCCAGACAAGCTCTCCGGGCTAAAGTCCTTCAGCTTATTTTTCTTGTATGATCGTTAAGAATTTATTTGGTCCAATAACGTATGAAGCTTTGGTGGTCAAAAGGTACTCCAAGACCCATGTGGGGTAGATCTGTCCGTCTAACGAGAGTGGCTCGAACTACTCTGGGTAGGATGCTGGCCGTAATAATTGGAATGACTGCAAGCCTTTTTTTTGGGTTTTCAATTTTTTCACCCAAATTCTCAATATCTCCGATTTCTTTTAGGGCTTTTGACGGATGTGCTATTGACGTTCTCCTTTCGAGAAGTGTTCTCTGACTTATTGGTCTTTGCTCTTCTCAGAGCCCACTCATCCGGCGAATAGAGCCTTCATTTCAAGTTTTCGCACGGGGTCTTTTCTGAGAGGGTCTGGTCATAGCCCAGTGGTGCAGACCTCACAGTTTTGGAATTGGAGTGGGGCGGAAGTGGCGTTCCCCCGGGCGGAAGTGGCGTTCCCCCGGGCTGAAGCTGCATTTCGTAAATTTTTGGTGCGTTTTTTGTTCTAAGGCCGCATTTTCCACCTGGGCGAAAAAAAAAACATTCCACTGGGGGCTGGCGAGTTACTGGGAACATGTCTCGGCAGGGGGAAGCTGTTGCACCCTCCCCCTAAATGTCATCCCTGACAATCTCAACAAAAATGCACAAGAAATATCTTCCATTGGTCTTTTTCTGCGGTAAAGTGTGAGTTTTTCTTCCGTTAGTTGCTGTTAGATGCCAGCGACTCACAGAAGGCACTGAATTGAGTGATTTGTTAGTGGTCACTGACTGAAAACTGGGCGAATTCGCAAAAATTGGTGAGGGGTGTCATGCACAAATTGGTGCATGTCTACAAATTTAGGGAATTGGTCAAGAAAGTACCTGTTAGTGAAGAACCACATCAGTGAAGTGGACCACATTTGTTAGTGAAGTTAAGAACCACATTTGTCAAGTCAGTGCCTAACAGAGTGCAGACAAAACATTGAGGGATTTTAGTCAATTTTAGTCTTACAACTGTTACACTGATCGAAAGTTCTCGTACGAGATTTTTAAACAAATGGCTACTAATCCTTAGCCAGGTGAGCCAGAAAGCTAAAATTTTGTATACACACATTTGTGATGCCCCAAACATCCTCACCAAAAATAAACTTATCCGGTTGAGAAATACGGAATGTGGATAAATACACCCCCTCCCCTAACTTGTGTCATTGTCTCCCTCAAAGCTTCGACGAAAACACGTCTTTTGCTGTAATTTCTTCTCACCCACCTGGCTCTCCATGGTCTCCTCTTTCTGCTTCAGTTTCTGGTTTGCTGTGTTCGCTAGTTCGTGTTGTGTTTTTGATTTGTTTTCTATCAGTTTTGTTGGGTTTTCCTTTTTTCTAGTGCAGTTTAAAATAATAAAGTAATGAAAACCCTATTTGTTCTCTTTCCTAATTTCAACGTCTCTCCACAATTGCAGATTATGGGCATGGTTTAATTGGATCTTATCAGAAAGGAGGGGGGTGAATAGTGCGTAAAATAAGGTTTAAACGCATTATATGGGGGGCAATCCTAGGAGTACAACCGACCACGACTAAGACCACTCCTGGGGACAATCCACCACCCAGAAAATTTTGCGCTGTATAGGATTGTCATAACGTACCTTTATTTTTTTCTCCTCAACCCTGAGCCCAGGGAAACCACAGTTGAACCGAGCTCAACTAATCTAATCTAACCTATCCTAACTAACCTCACACCGAACCCAATGCTCGGTTCAATGAATAATAAAATCCAATGGACAAATACGTTGTGAGTACCCTACGTACGTACGTTTATGAGTACCCCATTCCGCGTGAAATTTTCCGGGTGGTGGATTGTCCCCAAGAGTTGGATTAGTCGTAGCCGATGGTCTTCGGCAGTGACCGATTTGTTGAAAGTTAACTGTGGGGTAAACCTCAATTTTAGGGCCAAATACCCATATTTATGCATAAGATACCTCGATTTAGGGTGAAATATTTTTCAACATGGGGGGGGGGTAATACCCCCGTACCCCCTACAAATCGCACCCTGGTCTTCGGCGACGCCTGCCTAAACTTTGATATGTGGTTGATTGTCCTCCGCAGTTGTCCTCCCCGTGTATAATGCCGTTTAACACTAAAATAAGAAAATATTCCTTCAGCTGCGGAAGAAAAGGGGGTAAATAAATGAAGACGAGTCGTGTACAAAACAGAAATATTCCTTTATTTCGGAGCAGGAAGACATTGAACTTGACAAATAAGCACACTTAAAAACAAAAGCCCAATCAACAAAATATGAGTAATATAAATTTGTCCTCCTCACCTAAAGTCCTCATACATTGGAGGGTATTGTTAACTCGGGCGCCATTTAGAATCAATGGTAGCATGCACCGCAAAACATCATGACACTCGTGTGAGGCAAGAAGATGCACCAAACCCTGTTGAAATTAGATGTCCCCTGTGTTTGCCATACCTTTAACATTTCTCCTATGTCCTTGGACTTTTCGTGGACTCTGTATATACGAGGGTTGTTCAATAATTATTGCCCCTGATATAGTTCCAGTGGGGCGAGACAGTTGAAACTTGGCACACACCTTGAGCCATCTTTATCTGGAAATCCTGCACAGTGGCACGACTGTGCGATCTTCAAATCCTTTTCCTGCCACCGTTGATGGCTACAGCCTCCCTTGGCCAAACAGTCGGTCTCTGATCACCCTGTCAAGTGGGTTGGGCTTTGAAAGTGGTGCTTGCAGAGGCGAATTTTCATTTAGCTGAATTGGCAGAAGTTGGCGCATCCCAAATCAAGTAAATTCTGTGGTCACACCAGGTATTTCAAGTCGTTTGTGGCAACTTTGTGTTTGGCAGCTGGACTGCTGTGTGAATGGGCATTGGCGTGGAAATGAAAGAAACCTGCAGGTCATCAATTCTCATCATTTTTTCTTATTTCTCACCGTATCTTTTCAGGAAATTGATAAATTCAGCTGCCAGTGATGGTTCCTTCTTATTCTGGGCAGTTGGTGATGGTCACTTCGATGACCTCCCAAATGACTGGGCACATCACCTCGCCTTCCGGAGTGATTACCCTGTTTCTCCACTGGGGATGGTGAACATGTGCCTAAACTTTCCTTGCCAACCTCTCTGGAGTTGACATCCATGTAAAAAAAATGCATCCACGACCTTTCCATATTGACAACAGCAGCACTAGACAATCATCACCAACGACACTTGAAGCAGGATCAAGAAACTGACTGTTGGGGCAGGAGGAGACTCTCCCTTTCGACTGCACTCGGACAGACTGATCTCGAGGTTGCAGGAAAGTGCCACTGTGCAAGGTTTCTAGCTAAAGATGGCTTAAGGTGTGTGCCACGTTTCAACTGTCCAGCCCCAGTGGAACTATATCAGGGACAATAATTATTGAGCACTCTTCGTACACTCCTTACCGAAAGTTTTTGAACGTAGGAGAGGTCGATTTTAAGTAGGGCCATTTATAATACATGGCTCCGCATTCTGCAAAACATGACAGTCGTGTAAGGTGTGCAGTTGCGTCAAGCCCTGTTGAAATTAGATGGCCACCTGTATTTACCAGACCTTCAAAATTTCTCCTGTGTTCAAGGACTTTTGGTGGTATCTGTACAAAAGGTCAGGGAAATGGGTTGCAGGGATCCCAGCCGTCCTATAATATCCCATATTGTCCTATATTTTTAGACTTGTCCTATAATGTCCTATATTTCAGAAAAACTGTCCTATATGTCCTATATTTTCAAGTTAGCATAAAAACAGTCCCAGCTTATTTTGTACTATGTAGCACTGGCCCTAGCATTTACATAATCACATTACTCTTTCATGTTTGATGTTCAATTTACTTGTGAATTGTTTATTTAAAATTAAGCATATAATAAAAAAGTCAAAAACTGAAAAGAAAAAAAGTGGGTGGAAGATGAGTGAGTTTTATTCACTTTTTGCCTTTTGGGCAGGAAGTTGGTCAAGCAAAAAAGGTGTCAAAGAGTCCTATAAATGTCCTATATTTTGGCATCCAAGCTGTCCTATAATGTCCTATAAAATAGGAAAATTTGTCCTATATGTCCTATTATATTTGTCAAAAAGTGGCTGGGACCCCTGGGGTTGATAAAAGTCAGGGAAATGAAAACTCAAAAAGTTGTGGGAACCCTGTAAACAAAAATGATTTCAATAACATACGAGGGGCGTTCAATATGTTTCAGGCTTTGCATAGAAATTTTTATTTCATGGCGTTTTTCTCTCATGATATCAAAATTCGGTTTATTCTGAGATGCCTGTGTGAATTTCAGTTGAATCCGATGCAAATTATTGAAATTATCGCAGTTTGAAATGAGCACACCCGAAATGGCCAAAATGAACAATTTGCTCAAATGAGAAAGTGGCATTTTTCAGATGAACACAAAATTCAATAATCTGGCTCACTGGGCCCAAGTTCCGACTTCAGAAGCGCATAAATGAAGATGACAGAATCATCGTTTATGCACTCCTAAAGTCGGAACTTGGGCCCAGTGAGCCAGATTATTGCATTTTGTGTTCATCTGAAAAAGCCACCTTTCTCATTTGAGCAAATTGTTCATTTTGGCCATTTCGGGTGTGTTCATTTCAAACTGCGATAATTTCAATAATTTGCATCGGATTCAGCTGAAATTCACACAAGCATCTCAGAATAAACCGAATTTTGATATCATGAGAGAAAAACGCCATGAAATAAAAATTTCTATGCAAAGCCTGAAACATATTGAACGCCCCTCGTAAGCATGAATGACAAACCAAGCGAACAAATGAAACCCACAATTCAATCATCTACGAGTACCATGAAAACTAAGTCGGGATTTCCGCTGAACTGATGAATGTCAAGTACAGCTTTTTTCTTTGAAACTGTCCAGAAAGGTCACCCTATTTGTCGAGGGAGAAGTTGTCGCTAATTCAGTACAGAGTCATTCCCAAGTTGCAATGAAATGAAGTTTTCTGTTAAATGTATTTAACGAAGAAATGGAAGTTTTGCACCAATATGGAGAAGGGGGTAAATGGAAAACACAGGTCATTCATGTAAAAACGACAAAACACGGGAATTAAAAAATTCTCGTCCAAATTTGACCTTTCTCTGAGTTCATATCGCTGAGATTCAGCAGATTTGGTAAAAATTTTAATTTCAGTGTCAAAAATATGCATTTTTCCAAAGAAAAAGCGACTGCCCGTGTAATTCCAATTTGCCATCTTTTTCCAAATTTCCAAATTTATAGTACACTACTGAACTCAAAACACTGCCACAGCCAAAACTCAAATCACTACCACAGCCCAGAACAGTATGGACAGAAATCACACCAGCCCTGAAACGTTTTGATTACCCCACGTATCATGTGCTGAAGAGTGAAGAGTATGAAAAGGAAATAAGAAATTGTGGAAAGGGAGAAAATATGACGTGCTGTAAAAATGAGAAAAGGGAATACAAATTGGGGAAAGAGAGAAAATATGTGCTGAAAGAGCAGGAAATATCAAATGAGTGAGAAAAGGAAATATGAAATTGGGGAAAGCGAGAAAATATGACGTGCTATAAGATTGAGAAAAGCGAGTATACATTGGGGAAAGGGAGAGAATATGTTCTGAAATGGCATAAAATATCAAATGAGAAAAGGAAATATGAAACTCTGGAAAGGGAAAAAATAATATGCTCTGAAGAGTGAGAAAAGGAAATATGAAATTGGGGAAAGCGAGAAAATATGACATGCTATAAGATTGAGAAAAGCGAGTATACATTGGGGAAAGGTAGAAAATATGTGCTGAAAGGGCATAAAATATCAATTGAGAAAAGGAAATATGAAACTCTGGAAAGGGAAAAAATAATATGCGCTGAAGAGTGAGAAAAGGAAATATGAAATTGGGGAAAGCGAGAAAATATGACGTGCTATAAGATTGAGAAAAGCGAGTATACATTGGGGAAAGGGAGAGAATATGTGCTGAAAGGCATAAAATATCAATGAGAAAAGGAAATATGAAACTCTGGAAAGGGAAAAAATAATATGCGCTGAAGAGTGAGAAAAGGAAATATGAAATTGGGGAAAGCGAGAAAATATGACGTGCTATAAGATTGAGAAAATGGAGTGTAACATTTGGGAAAGGTAGAAAATATGTGCTGAAAGGGCATAAAATATCAAATGAGTAAAGGAAATATGAAACTCCGGAAGGGGAAAAAATAATATGCGCTGAAGACTGAGAAAAGGAAATATGAAATTGGGGAAAGCGAGAAAATATGACGTGCTATAAGATTGAGAAAATGGAGTGTAACATTTGGGAAAGGTAGAAAATATGTGCTGAAAGGGCATAAAATATCAAATGAGTAAAGGAAATATGAAACTCCGGAAAGGGAAAAAATAATATGCGCTGAAGACTGAGAAAAGGAAATATGAAATTGGGGAAAGCGAGAAAATATGACGTGCTATAAGATTGAGAAAATGGAGTGTAACATTTGGGAAAGGTAGAAAATATGTGCTGAAAGGGCATAAAATATCAAATGAGTAAAGGAAATATGAAACTCCGGAAAGGGAAAAAATAATATGCGCTGAAGACTGAGAAAAGGAAATATGAAATTGGGGAAAGCGAGAAAATATGACGTGCTATAAGATTGAGAAAATGGAGTGTAACATTTGGGAAAGGTAGAAAATATGTGCTGAAAGGGCATAAAATATCAAATGAGTAAAGGAAATATGAAACTCCGGAAAGGGAAAAAATAATATGCGCTGAAGACTGAGAAAAGGAAATATGAAATTGGGAAAAGGAAAAAAATGCGAGACGCTGAAATGGTGCATAGAGAAAATCAAATATGAAACTGCGGAAAGGGAAAATAATGCGGATATGATGTGCTGAAGAGTGAGGAAGGTAAATATGAAATTGGGGAAAGGGATAAAAATATGATGTGCTGAAAGGACGGAACATATCCAACGAGAAAAGGAAATATGACATTGGGGAAAGGAAGAAAATGTGATTTGCTGAAATGGTAAAAAATATTGAATGAGAAAAAGAAACATGAAATTGGGAAAGGGTGAAAAATGATGTGCTGTTTGAAAGAGAAGAGGTGAGAGGAAATATGAAATTGGAGAAAGACAGAAAATATGATGTGCTGAAAGGGTATGGAGACGTTGTCACCTCCTGCCACCCCCAAATGACATCTCTGTTACGGCATCAAGCCCCAAATAAGTGGGATGACCTCTGCATTCGTCGACCTTTCGAATTTCTCCAATGGTGGAATAGTTTTCGCGGACCCTGGAAAAGCAACTTCTCGCAAGTGACACATTTTCATGTGGAAGTAGAGTGGCGGCGGAATTAATGTACTCATACCATACATGTGTTTTTCCCATTTCACTGTTGCCTCCAAAACTTTTTCTTTTTTACTCTCTCTCTCTAAGGTTTTCTTTTTACTCTCATTCAAGCGGTAGAAATTAAAGTGCCAGATTTCAACTGAGCTTTCTAGAGGTGTCTGATTTCGACCTCGGTTATAAAAAGACGATCTTTAATTTGTGCAGCATGGAGATTTTGTTAACATCTGAACAGTCGTAATTTTTTACATGTCTGAGTACATTAATTCCTCCGCCACTATATTCTGGCCGAGATGTGTTGAACACTGTCTGGCAACTTGTCAAAGCAGCCATTAGTCTGAAACCTGACCACACCCAAATTGTGTTCAATCGGTCGGTGATCCACACTTTTACATGCTCAATGTCCCGATATGTTCATAGACTCCCCAAGCGTGCAATTCAAGGGCGCAGATCCATGCTGAATATTGGGGGGGACGATGAGGAAAATTATTTATCGTACGAAGCGTTGCGCGAAGCGTAACGCCGGGGGAGGGGGTTTCGGGGAGGGGTGTCCCCCTCCCCGAAGGGGAAAGAAATTTTGAAAAATGGAACCTAAAATGGTGCTCAGAATGCTCGATTTTTTAAAAAATCTGAGCATTTTTCCTTGCATTCCCCGTTTATTCAGAACATGATAGACAACATCAAATCAGTCAATGAATGTTGTCTTTTTAAATCCAATTTGGCTGCTAAAACACGACACGACCAAACAACCACGAAAGTGCTCTCGCGTCTCAAACACTGGATTCAAGGACACTCCTTTCATCATTTCAACTTTAGATTTCAATTCAGGATTCACTGATTCAGAATTTTCTGTCTTGCTTTCGTCATCCATAGCCAAATTTCCATTTGCCCTTGTCCGTGATTTTCATGAACTGCCGTCGGCATCACGTGCATTTCAACAAGCCCGGATTTGGGCATGGGCCGACGGGGCCCGTGGCTGTTGGGGCCTCCGAAAGAGTTGCGACTCCGACCCCCAAAAGTGTGAGAAATTTTGCAATTTCATCACTCATTTTTGATTTTTTGCTGTGGTTTCTCAGAGAAAACAGAATCTGACACTCGGCTTCATATTCGACATGGGAAAGAAGATCCGCGACACAGTTCAGCTTTGTCGAAAACAATTCACAGCTTCTGGATTATTGGGTGGGACAATTCATGACTTTAAAAATATTGGAGGGGACGTGTCCCCCCCGTCCCCCCCATGATCTGCGCCAATGGTGCAATTGCACCAATCTTGGTTGTCCCGCTTGTCACTTATGACAAAGTCCACTCCAAACTTATTGGTACTTCCAAATCGTTCCATTCTCCCCTCCAGCGAAGACAACCCCATTGGGCATTGCAGTGATGGTGTTGAAGCTTCCGCCGTTATCATCTCCCGATGAACCAAGCTTCTTCAGCGATTGTATGTCCCACTTGTAGACGAGAGTATCCCATCCGCCACTGTAGATATTGGTGCCATCTGTGGACAGTGCATTCACAATCATGTGGTGACCCTGGAGCAAGATAAGTTTAAAAATGGCAGGTAGGTATTCCAATTAAACTGCTCACCAAAATTCTTTACCTACAAATGAGTTCATTTATCTCAAGCGCCATTTGCATTTTTGTTGTTGGTGACGCAACCTTTTTTAAGCAAACTTAACCTGACGTAAAGCAAGGTCAGGTTAAATTAATCAAGGGTCAGGTTAAGAAACCTAAAGTGAAGTCAGGGTTGGTTAGGTGAGATCAGGTTAAGTTAATCGAGGGTCAGGTTAAGTAACCTAAAGTGATATCAGAGTGGTTATGTGAGGTCAGGTTAAGTTTATCAAGGGTCAGGCTAAGTAACCTAAAGTGAGGTCAGGGTAGGTTAGGTGAGGTCAGGGTAGCTTAGGTGACGTCAGGTTAGGTTAAGATAGTGTTAGATTGGGTAAGGTTAAGTTCGATTAGGCTCAGGTCAGGTTAAGTTGGCTAAAAAAGGCTGTGTGTCACAATTGACGGCGCACCTTGCCATTTAGAATCAATGGCAAGGTGCGCCGCAAAACATCATGACATTCATGTGAGGCGTGATGTTGCAGCAAGCCTTTTAAAATTGGA
>JASGXE010017864.1:0-11029 GCA_030068105.1 Sinentomon sp. SZTP_YWyxl
AGGAAATATGTTATTCATATATTTCGTTCAAACAACACTTCCGCATTTATGACATCCAAGAAGAAAACTATATACAGGGTGTCCCGTAATTTCACCAGCAAAACCATATATGCAGGTAAACGAGTATACCTGACAATCCTGAAGACCATTATGATTAGAAAATGCAGAATGATTTTTTTTCTCTCCGGCGACTTCCGCGGCACTCGCCCGAAAAACATAATAAAACCAAAAATATCACAAGCGAGAATTTGGTATTCTGCGCCTTTCTCCATCGTTAGCTTAGTCTCTAATTTCATTTACCGGTCAGTTTGTAAACATAGTTTGAAGCATTGCAAAAGACATCTCATACATCAATGAAAGAACAACAGCAAATATCGACGAAGGAGCCCCACCAACTTTCCAGAACGTTCCCGCAACGTGCCTGGCACGTGGCTTTGCAATATGAATGTTCCTGATTTGTGGCCATCACGTTTCAGTCGTGGTAGAAAACCACGTTCTTTCCACGGTTGCATCACATTCCGGCCACGGTGGAAAATAACGCCACGGTGGATAATAAAATTCCTGCCAGGGTAGCAGCCCGTCTCTACGTCGGTGCAAACACCATCGCAGCCACGGGGAAAACCGCGATTCTGCCACAGTGGCCAGCACTATATGGCCAGCACCACACCGACCATATCCGAACGGCCGCCACGTGTAGACAAAAATATGTGTTATCCATGTTCAGGCGGAACGTTCCTGCAACGTTCCTCTGCTACCCAGGAGAACAACATGGAGAAAGAAGGTTTCATCGAACTTTCTTGAGGGTGTTTCAAGAAAGTTAGCCGCACCTGCGTTCCCTGCATCGTGGTGCCATTCTGAACAAAAACCAGACAGTGACTAATTTGTCGTCAGGTGATTTCTGGGGGTACTCACCAAAATCATGGGACCTTCTATACTCCGAATCTGAACATCACTTAGGGGGACACCAAAAGCCCACAAACAAATTAAAACACATCGAAAACGCCAAAAATACGCGTGCAGTTCAGTGCATCGAGCACATTCATCGAGCGACAAAAAGTCAATTTGTATTTTTTGTCAGAATGGCACACCATCGATGCCGGAACATCAATATTACCAGCTTTTTGAAAGGCCGCTCTTATCAAAGAGGTCCAGTAAACTGGGGGGACAGTCTGAACTGCTAACGTGTATACTTTTCGCTAACTTGACTGTGCCAAAAGGATTTTTTATTGGGAGGCAGTTTTAGATCGCTCCCGTTTACAACAGCTCCAACTCAATTCCACATGGTGTACCAACAAAAATTTGTTTTGTTGTTATTCTGCAGTTTTTTCGTTTGTTGACGTGATCGGGGTGTCATTCGTTTTGCTAGGTTATGTTGTAGGTTGGGTTATTGTTATAACATTGGTAAGGTACCTAACGCAAAACAGAAAACGGTTAAACTTCACATTCAGCACCATACCTTCTGTCGATGCGCGAACTTCAATGAGGCTACGGAACTTTTAGGCGGATAGTTATGCAGTATTTGTTTCGTACTTTGACAACAAGCAAATGGAGGAGTATGTTGACAACACGCAACATGCAGTGAAGGAAGGGGGTTATGTCAGCTTTGGTTAGCTTCGATTAAGAAAACTTAAAAGTCCAATCGTAAATCACACCCCGCAGGTTGGTTGTATTCGTATGCAAAATGTTGCTGTTGATTGTATAGTTTTACCCAAATTACAACCCATATCATACCAACAACAACGTAATATCATGAAAAGAACGAAACAATTCCTGCTAGAACTGTTGTGGAATTGTTTTGGAGACAATGTACGCTGGGCGGTCCCCCAATGAAAAATCGCCTATAGACAGAAAGAACAAGAGAAAAATATACACGGCACAGTTCAAACAACGGTTGTTGAAAAATTGGTTGTTTTCAGAATGTACGAATAAACCTCGTCATGACATCTAAACGGAATTTATCAGAATTTTTTTCATAAAACATTAGTCGATTCGCAGTTGATCGCGGTGAAAGCGATCTGAGCATTATTATCCAATTTTCTGTGGAAACAATGACACACATGGATGCAGAAAGAAAATATGAACAGGTAGAAACAAAACAAAAATTTTATTCGATGTCGCAAGAAAAAAAAACGAATTTCTTCGTAAATTCTGTGGAAATTTGGCATTCGCTCTCAGTCTCAAAGGAGCTTGAACCTCCCATGCTCGCTTCGAACCTCCATATCTTACTCTAGCATCAAAGATCCAAATATGAGCACTGCGAAGTCGGCTAAGACTTGACCCCAGCGGTCGCTAGCATCAGACCACATCCGGAAGATGCTTGCTTGATGCTGATCGAGATCTCGTTCAATTCTCCCGGCCATATCACAACCGTTGATTTCCTCAAGAATCAGACTTCCAGCGAGGACATTCACTGAATCGATGTGAAAAGTATACATATCGGCTGAATTTGTTTTTTTTTATAGCTCTCAAGGATCCATCAACTTTTTGATGCAAAACTTTCGCAATCAGGTATCAAGTGGTCATAATTTCAGAAGCACTCATATGGTTTCCTGCCGACTGCTTTCGTTTTCGCACATGCTCGTATCTACGCAGACATCACATTAAGCGCAGAAATACGAAACGCTTCCACTTTCAACCTTTGTTGCAATGTGGTGTCTTCTTTTATTTCTTCTCGTACACGGGGCAACACTCAAGTGACAATTCCGGGAGATAACATTCAAACGAGCAAAAGTCGTGTTTGTGTTATGCAATTCTATCATCACTATACATCGCGCTACCTTCAAACTGTTGATCTTTCCTCAACAGATTAACTGTCCATATTAATAATCTCTCTCTTATTGCTGAACTATTTTCAGATGCAACAACTTCCTTCGTTGGATGTCTCATAGTGGGATTTCTCCATGAAATGGTTGGTTAGTGGCGGTGAAAATGGTGATATGAAAAAAAAATGGTCAAAATCGTGTGATCCTGAAACGCAGAAACGAAAGTTTTGAAGACCAGCTTCTGTGCAATTTGTGTGCAATTCAGCGATGTTCGTTGCACATGTGCCAGTTTGTACAGGCGCGATTTCGGAACCTTATACCAATCCAAAACCTGCAATTTGTGACATTTTACGTCATGATATATGCACTGCATATTATAATTATCCCAATCTCATCCTGTAATTTCCGCAAGACCCTCCGAAAAATACACCTTCAACATGCATCGTGTTCCGGCACATTTGAATGGAGAAGCAAGAAAAAAGCGCACATCTGGTTTTATTGCTTTTATTGTTGTCAACAATGCGATTTTCTGGTACAAACTCGATTCTAGACCACTTTCGATTCTACAGACCAACCAACATCGTTCACAACACTTTACATCATTAATTAAATAAGTATTCTCAACAGCAGCTTTAACAAAACACTTGGATGGTGTCACATATCAGACATGTTACCTATACAAATCATTCGGGTTTGAAAATCGATTCAAGAAGTGTTCCAAATATTTGCTGCATGAAAAAAATGTGAAAAAAGAGGTGAACGGAAATTCGTAAATTTTGAAAAACTCGGCTGTCGAAAGGTTGAAATAAAAATCGTTGTCAACAAATTAATCATCGAATGCATTTTTTCACCTCCTCTACCTGATCAATTGAGAGAGATAAAATTCTTGAGCAACAAGTGGAGCAGAATCCTAATTCGTCAAACCTAATTCCTGAAGTCTAATTCCTCAAGGCAAATTCCAAAAGCCAAATTCTTCAAACCTAATTCGTCTCGCCTAATTCACCAAACCGAATTCACCAAGCCTCTTCCTAAAGCCTAAT
The DNA here is from genome assembly GCA_030068105.1 of Sinentomon sp. SZTP_YWyxl. NCBI lineage: Eukaryota > Metazoa > Arthropoda > Protura > Sinentomata > Sinentomidae > Sinentomon > Sinentomon sp. SZTP_YWyxl. The sequence continues at coordinate 3,803 of JASGXE010017864.1, forward strand.
TTCTAAAGTCTAATCCCTCAAGCCTCATTTCTCAAGCCTAATAATTTCTCAAGCCTATAATTCCTCAAGCCTAATTCCTCAAGCCGAATTCCTTTCTGCTCCAAGATTCGTCAGAATATTTTTCGGACCATCAGCAGAGTGAGTGTCGGGTCTCCTGTATTTTTTCGGAATTCCGATTCCAAGTGACTTTCGGTCGATTTCCACACGCTGAAGAATGGTACATGTATCCTCGTAACAGCAGAAAGACGCAGATATGGGGATTTTTCATCCCACAGAAAAAATCCTTCAAATCTCGATTTACTAGAAGGCTGCATCGCAAACGGCTAGCTGGCCTGAGACAAAAATCAAGATTTTTTGCTTTTCCCCCCGGAGTGTAAAAGACTCCGGACTAATATGTTACCTCTTTTGGCCGTAATCAGTGGTTTGATGTTCGATTTCCACGTGCTGAAGTGACCGATGCAAGAGCACTTCTATTGTAATTCTTGGACGGATAAGTTAACACTGACATTGTTTAGAGCAACAAAACCCGTGTCTCAAAAGTCTTTTGGCTTTTGACTCAAACCCCTCGCAAGTCAGGCTTATCTAATACTTAGGATATTGAAAATGAGTCAACCTGGAATTAAACAGGGCAACTTACACCGGTAAAAAGTTTCCTTCTTCATAGTTGGACAGCCCTTTTCCTGAAAAAAAAACAAATAAAGAGGTAGGATGTAAAAAAAATATTGAGAAACCGCCAATTCAAATCACTTTTCCATCTGCAAAAGTAATTTGCAAGGCACCACTTTCAGCCAATTCAGACTTGAAGACGAACAAACCGATGAATGCTTCACATGGGATTTGGATCCTATGTGAAAAGGGTTTAGTTTATGAAAATTTCATTTCTGTGCTTGACTTCAGTGATTGGCTTTCCTTTCAGGACACTGTGGAAAAGGGACAGCAGTGACCAGTTCCTGTAAACCTGTTAGGTCAAATGCGTTCTCACTCGTGCATTATGTGACATTGCGAAAAAATAACAAATTAATTTATTGTCACATTGTTCAGTCTTCGTCCCAAAACCAGTACTTCTTCAACCGTTTTTTCCCATCTGAGTATTCATCGTGGGGTAACAACTAAACCCGCAAGTGTGTTCGAGGCGAATGCGTGCCAAATGCTGCATCTTCACCTGAAGTTTTTTTTATTTAGGTTGTTGAAATTTTTAAAACCCCAAAATCACCCATTTGACGTGCAAAAACGGCAGTTTCCAGATTCTCCTGTTCTCAGCTATGAAAAACGTTTCTATACCGTAATACGAAATTTCAGGCAAATTTGTTCAATAATGCATTCAAAAGGTCTGAATATGCCCAATACTTTGCTTCCGTCAGTGAGTCATATAAGTTAATTTCTGTCATGTAAGTATTTCTTCCTGTTCTGGAAAAAAACAACCAGGAAAAGTAGTATGTACTCTCCAGGAAAGAAATTTGACTTAAATAGAACAAATAAAATTGTTTATCAGCTTACTTACCACTGCGTTTGTGAAATCTATGTTTGTGCTGACTGTTCGAGCATTGAGATTTTGAACAGGCCGGATATTGTTGCCGAGTGGGCCTTTTGGTTGGTCTTCCGTCCCTTGCATAAGTTTTCGAATTCCATAGATCTGCAATCATCGATAAAGTAGTAGAAGCGTTAACTTACGTAAACGCGTTAAGGGTTTAAAAACCCTTCGACGTTCAGACTTTTTCATGGAATGCTGAAGCAAGAGGGCCCGCCAGTTTGATTAGGCGAGAATGGGAAAGTCAAATTCATGATTGAATAATGGTGATAGCCCAATACTTTCAATGATTGCTTTGTGTTTTTTTGTAGCTTTGCCTCATAGATTTGCTTTGCGATTCAGTTAAAGCTTCATAGATGTGGCGTTTGTTTATAATTGAGCGGTGATTTGCCTTACCCGGCATTCAAACTGCCGGGTAAGGCAACTGCGTTCAATTTCAAAAAAAAGAAATTACCTGATACGGCGCCGAACTTTTGAGAACAAGATTCCTTTGATGGTACTTATTCATGGAGACCTCTTAATGACTAAGATCAATTCAAGTATAGATTGCGTATGGAATAGTAGACCGCGGATAGTGGCACTCTGGTCTTGGTGCCGCAGCCGCTGCATTAATTCTTGATTTGGTTTGTGCAATTCCACATGAGTACTAGCAATTTCATAGCGCAGTCTAATCGATCAAATCAAAGACTCTCACAGGGTAAATAGAACTATTAAGAATTTACGTATCTACCTCGTCTTTTCTATTGTATTCTCTTTACCTTGTGAAGCTTCCGCTAATAATTGATGACAAATATGGACAAACACGGGAAAAATGCCCCAATCCAGTGCGATGCGTTAAAATGAAAAATAAATTGGTGAGAGTTTGCCATGTAAGAGTGGAAAATTACCAGCAATTTTGCGAGGTCATTTTTGATACTGAAAACTTGAAAGCAGATTTTTGCAATGTATATCTGAGGTTAATTACATAGCAGAACCAAAACAGCACAGATGCAAGTTACTCAATAATGCCGATGTGCAAATGTTAGCAATAAAACAAGAATACAAAAAAATATTTTAAGAATACAAATGTCATTTAAAACACATGAAAGGCCTTCCTTATACCTACCTCTTGTTTGCTGATGTAGATGGGTTTATTTATAATGATCCACGTGGTTGTTTCCCAACATCCGGGATGAGTTGTCGATCCTTCATAGGTCAGGAAGTACTGGGTGTTTGGAAGAAGGCCACGGAGCGACAAATGCTTAATTGGAACGGATGAACCTATAAGAGAAATGATCAAATTACACGATCATTGAGTCTCACAGATACCATCTTCTCCGCACATATACTTAATATCACGAAACAGCGACAATTCAACACGTGAATAAGATTGTCGTTCGCCAAAATAAGATTGTCGGCCGCCAATAATCTTACATGTGACTCTGTATACTTTAAGAAAATCTGAATTAGTTGTGGGGTGTTATGAGGTTTTACTCATCATATAACCTCAGTGATTTGCTCTGCCGAATTCGTTTTCGCTGCAAAATATAACTCGACGGTATAATTGAAGTACCTATGAGTGCATTGTGAAAAGAGGGTTGTGGAAGATTTTACGAAGGTTTTGTCGCAACATATAAATTTTCTTCGCTAGTTTATTTGTTTATTCAAAAATTGGCAAAAATAAAATGACTTCTACTCGTTGCCCAATCACAATTTCGTGTCTCGACAAATGCCGGATGCCGGTCTGTCTTTGTTTGGAATTGAAGTAAAATATACATGTAAAATATACATGTAAAATATAATGTATGTGCTTGGTAAAAATGAATTGAATTGAATTAAAATGGTTGGTAATAACATTTGCTGGTTTGATGCTAAAAATTAATAAGTTACACCTACGTGAAAAAATGTTCACATCAGAAGGTGCGAAATAAAAGCAATATCTATACATTCATTCGATGTACGAACCTCGGTAGGTTATGTGGTTTAAAGCAGTTGTGAGGTACCTGAGTTCGTTGTTTGGAGAATCACCAACCTGAAATATCACAAAGTTTTAGAAAAGTATAAATTTGAGCAACCATGCATCGCATGACCAGCAGCTGAAAGTACCTGGAAAATAATGTATGAATGGAATAAAAATAATGGAATAATAATAATGGAATAAATAATAGAAAAATGCAGCAGTTGTTCTACATTTGCAGTTGTTCACCGCCAAGGTGGCGAAAAACGGCATGTTCTGTTAGAGTATAGTGGCTGCGGAATTACCTTTCCCATTTGTGTAAAAAATTGTCGTGTTCGGATTTCAGCAGAAATTCCATGTTGCAGGAATTAAAGATCCTACTTCATAACCGAGGTCAAAATCCGACACCTCTATATGGAAAGCTTGGCTCTTTAATTTCAATCGCCTGCATGAGAGTAAAACGAAACAAAAAATTCGGAGGCAACTGAAACTCCGTTTTAAGCGCAGGTTCGTCGAAAAACAAACAGGATCCGGACTCTAGATCGATTGAATGCATGGAAAAGGTCAACCGCTGTACATCTTACTTTGCCCCGAAAAGTGTCTTTTCAATGGGAATTTTATTCCATTACGAGTACAACAGCTAGAATGTCTGGGTTCATCGTAACCTCGCCAACAGGTAGTTGTTAACGCAGGCAACGTAAACTAAAGTTGCTCACTTGGTAACGATCGTTTGATAACAATCGCTCGGTAACAATCGCTTGGTAACAATCGAATTTTGTCCGATTCTTAAGATGTGACTTGGCTGAGACTCGACTTGAGTCATTGTTGTTTTGTTGATTGTTGGAAGGCATTGACTGGCTGCCATGGATGTCATCTCAGCAATCAACAAAACATCAATGACTCAAGTCGAGTCTCAGCCAAATCGGGTCTTTGTCTCTGTCGGAACAGGAGAACTGCGATTGTGCACAAATCACTATGTCTGCGCGCGAAAACTCAGCTCTGGGTCTTCTCAACATCGAAATTGCTTTCTCCTTCAGAATCCTTTTGCGTAGGTACCTACTTCCTTCTCTGTTGCCACAGTAGCATGGTGCATAATGCCATATGCCAAACAAAAATGTCTGTAATTTGTGTTGCCATATATTCGTTCGACCAACCTGCACCATAATCGACACAGCGACGATGCCGTTGGCTTTATACCTGGCTTCCGACATGTTGTGGTACAGTTCGGAGTTAAAGCCATAGAGCTGAAGCTAAGAAAATAAAAGTCAGTGTATCCGGATATGATTAAATAGGAAAGAGGTGCACAACGGAGTTCAGCAGCCTGTTGACGTACGAATCTCAGCTATACGTGCAAAAAACCTGTGATGATGTTCGGCCAATGTCAGCAGAGCAGTGAGTTTCAGGCAAAATGGTCTAGTTCACGATAGTGACCTTTAGCATGCCATACACTTCCCAGATTTTCGGAGGCCATGTTCAGAAGGCAGAAAGCATATAGCTCAAGAAAACGGTCGCGCACGGAAGCAATTCTTTATATACTTGGTGAGAATCATCAAATGCGATAAAAGAATATTAATTTCAGTGAAGAGGCGATGGTGAGAAGGGCAGCTCGGAGGAAAATTATTAGAAAAACGTATCCTTCAAAAGACCGATTTTCCCATGGCAGAAAAAACAAAGACGGTCCACATGCGTTCAATTAACTGAAGAATAAGAAAGGTGCATTCAGGTTATAGTCCTGCGATATAAGAATGGGGTATATTTTTCAAAACCGTTGCACGAATTCACCTCAAGTGAAGTGAAAATTATGGTGAACCCGAATTGATAAGTTCAAACTGCGGGATGACACACAAACAATTTAGATTCGTTGACTATTTGTGGGGCCTACTGAAACCTGACTGATTATTGACATTGTGACAAAAATTACGTTTTTTTTATTAAACAGATTTGATTGCATGAAGGTGAGATTGCATCATTGTCATTATCGTTTTGCATTTTGTCGATTATCAGATTGCGTTAATGCACCATTGACATGATTGCATGCGATTGTTTGAGAACAGTTCGCTGAAGTCGACCCTTAAGATACTTGAAGAAAGCCTTTTTGAAACAAAATGCTCGCAAACCTCCAATGGAAAGGAAGTTCCGTGAATTGTGTGCTCCGATCCATAATGGTTCTCCATGCCAAAATGTATGTACATCTCGTCAAATTGATACCTGTAGGCTAATGGACCACCTGTTATGTTGATCGGCTGGATTTTACTCGACTGACCAATTTTGAACACCAGTGACTGACCCGTGTTGTTCAGAGTGCCAGATATCTAGGGTACCAATTCAGAATAAACACCTCTTTGTTATCCCATGCTCCCCAGACTAAAAGAGGCTGGAATTCCCGACCTCATCAATGTTGCACAATTTACCAGCACAGCACCCTTCAACTGGCATTTTAGCAATTGTAGGGACCTATCCCAAACAATTAACTTGAAAATACACACAGCCTTCTTCAACTTTACAAAAAATACACTTCACCTTGTGACAAGACACAAGTGTATCTGAATCAGCAACCGCAGAAACAATACAGTGTTCATAATGTGCGAACGTCAAAATATTTCAAGAATTTTGCACTCTTGAGCACTTCCAATGCAAGTATTCAGGTCACCGATCAATGTCATTTGCCCCGAAATTTCAATATCATATCGACCTTCAGCAATATCGGTCGGCAAAAGTACTTTGACATTTTGCACGCTCAAATTCAAGAAGTGTGCTCTTTTTTCAATAAAAGGTGATAACACAATCATGGACCACCCTCCGGAGGCGTTTTTCGTATCTGCACTAATCGGGGCACATGTTGATTTTTCGTAACTTATTTTAACCCATTCTCCCTGATCCGAACGTTATTCCATTTTACCACCTTTTCTGAAGTGGACTTTTATACCGCTGATAGATGGGAAAGTACCCAAATCAGTGCACTCGGGATCAATCAAGTACATCCCCGTAGGAAGCAATACGAATGAAAGAAATGCAATATTCTAGGATTGACGAATTATGGTAAGAAACCGGTGGTTAACAAACCGGATGCTTATCGATGTGAAGTGGTCTTAATCCTGGATCGAAAAGAAGTGTTCCCGGTTCGATGTTGATCGGCGACTGCTGTCGACCCTTGTTGCATAGATTCCACTGAGGATTGATCAAACCCCAAAATTCAGGACCTATAGTGAGAAAATTTGAATCGAAAGTGCTGCTGCAAAGAACAATGCCGTCAAAATGCAAGTTGATAAATTCGGGAAATCACAGATTTACTGGTATTCATACCGTTTTTGGATTTGCAGAATCTCAGAATGGATCAGAATCTCAGAGTCTCAGAATGGATTTCCATCCATTCTGACTGAGACCCAATTGCAACGCTGATGTTCGCTATTCGGATCGGTTACATCGGTAAGACGTACGTATTTAAAACATCGCGGTGAAATTTGGGGTTGCTTTCCGAGGATATGCTTTCGCAATACTAAAACTCGGCGCATCCCATTGATGCCAACCCCCATCACGCCAAACGGTTAGTAGGTATCGGGTTAATAGACCTAAAATCTCTAATTAGGTAAGCGAAGCGCGGTTTATAAAGATTTAACGAAATTAGTTCACCAACCTGAGATTCCATCGTAATTCCACCACTCCTCCCAACTTCCGAATGCATCTACAAAAATGGAAAAGACAACACGTTCTCTGTACGCAATGCTTCGTAATCTGGCAGTGTTGCTGTGGAGAATGATCGAGT